>RJWT010014631.1:0-20949 GCA_004365215.1 Cuniculus paca | reverse complement strand
TTAAATCACCCTGCTGGGCTCTTTGCTCTTGGTTCACAATGTAAATCTGGCTAAAAGCCCCCAACAATAGCCATGCCACGGCCTCAACATTCGACTGCCTTGAAATTTCTTCTGCCAGATTAATCAGGCAACCATCCCTAACCTCAGTCTCAGGCAAAGTCTCTGGACATGAGCAAAATGCAGACAGACTTTCTGCCAAACCATAACATACATCAACTGGAGTCCAACACCCAGTGCAGTCCTTCTTCCCAGCAGAAACCCCTTGAGCCTGGTCTTTACTGGCAGGCTCTCCATCAGCCTCCTGGTCTCCTGAGCTCTGACCAGAATCTCCTCTACAGAACAGCCTAAGCTGGTTCAGGGCTATTTTTTCAAGAGAAAGCTCTGAACCTTTCCAAACTCTTCCCACAAGCCATTTCCAAAGGCTCTTGAACCACATGGTCAGGTACAGTCACAGCAACGACACCACTCCTGGGACCAAATTCTGTTTTGGTCTCTTTTCTTTGTTGCCGAGACAAACACCTGACAGCCAAAGCGAAGCAAGGAAAGGTTTATTTAGCTCACAGTTTCTGGAGATTTCAGTCCATAATCAGCTGGCTCCAAGGCAGGGTGGCATGACACTGGGGCAGCACTAAGGCAGCAGCCAGAGCAAAAGAGCAAACAAGCCTCTTCTCTACCCTTAAACTGTACACAGGCCACCCCCCACAAAACCTTCAGGGTGGGTGTAACACACAAAATATCTTTGCCCTCCTTTGCACAGGATGAGGATATTTACAAAGTAAGAACCCTGGCTCCCTACTGAGTCTCTCAGTTAAATTTCTAAACTTCTCAAGTTGACACAATGTATTAACCATAAGAACCAGTTTGGAAAACTGTTTGGCAATTCTCAATAAAGTTCAATATATGCTCACCTTATGATGAGCACTTCTTTTCCTTGATATACCCCTAAAATAAATGACAGTACATGTCCACAAATCAGTGTGTTGAAGAATGTTCATAGAAGCATTATTCATGGTATCCCCAAACTGAAAATAGCCTAAAATCAACAGGAGTATAGATGAACATAGTTTGATGTATACATACAATGAAATAATATGTCATAATGAAAAATAAATATTAATGAAACAAAAAACCTACATAAGTCTCAAAACAGCATGTTGAGCAAACTAAGATAAATACAAAATTTGCATACACTATTATTCCATTCAAACAAAGTAAAAAACAGGACAAGTTAATTTACAGTGATAGATGTCACAACAATTGTTACCTCTGGGAGCAGTTATTGACTGAGATAGGTATCAGAAAAATTCCCATGAAATAAAGGAATGTTCTTGATATGAGTGATATCTTCATCTGAGTCACAGTAACTTTAGATTTTCTCTCTTTCTCTCTCTCTCTGTCTCTCAGACTCTCTGATATATACATGTGCATATATGCCATTTAGAATTCCATAAATGTGTATAATCTTTTTTCTTTTATGTGTCAGTTACAATAAATTTATGAAAAGTAATTCACCCAGTTGCACATTTGATTTATGCATTGTACTACATGAAAATTTAAACAAATAATTCTGAGAGGATTATCCCCTTTTTGATGATAGGAAGTTCGAGTTACAATAACTTGTCTTTTATACTGGACAGAACATCCCAGCAAACACCAGACAACTAGATCCCTAAAACATCAGTAACATGAGGAGTCGTTGGTCTTCTTAAAATGTCTTTCTCACCCTGTTGGGCACCTATGTTTCAAGGTGTTCAGAATAATTGATAATTCCTATTCATCAGGTCTGGTTACCATATAAGCAATGTGTTAGACTAACATGATTATGTGAGTCAGTTTTCTTTTCACTGAGACATAATGACTGACATCTCAACATAAAGGAGAAGGGATTTAATCTGGCTCATGGTTCAGGGGATTCAGTGCATGGTCAGCTGGCTCTAAGAAGGAGCATCATGGCAGAAAGTATTGTTGAGCAAAGCTGCTTAGTTCCTGCTGGATGGAAGTCAGAGCAGGGTAGAAACAGTGCCAGAGAGGAAGGGGCAATAAACCAGATATAGTATCCAAGATCATACCCCCATGGCCACAGAGACACACCCAGAAGTGTGTTCCACCAATCCCCTGGGAGATCCCAAAGCCAATCAAGTGAACACTCCTCTCTAACTTCCTCATTGATGTTCTTTAGAATATAAAAGAGTCGCATAGCTCTGGAACATATCTGTAAACGAATGGGTATGCTGTCACTCCCAGTTGAATCCGGACTCCTTTTGATCCTCTTTTATGACAGGAATTGGAAGTAATGCATCCACCAGATCAAAAGTAGTATTCCAAGTGCCAGAAGCTGTTTGATCTGTTTCAGTAAAGGTAACTGCCACATTTGGCACAGCAGTCATAACTGAGTATCCTGCTTGTCTTCTTTCATGGTCACTTACTGTCCTCTGCCATGATCCATTTGATTTTTCAGGGACCATCCCAGTGAATTAAAGGAAAATAGGGTGTAGCACTCAGCAGTGTTTAAATTTTTGAGAGTGACTCATCTCTGCCATTCATCTGGGATGTGGCCACACTTTAGTTTTAATTGCTTCCAAGAATGAAAGGTAGCAGTACAGGCTCAATAGCTTCCTAAATTTATTTTAAATTGCTCTTGTATTGAATTACCACAGATTTAAAACTTAAGACAATAAAAATAATCTTATCCTTTTGGAAGTCAGAAGTCCCATATAGGTCTTGCTGAGACGAAGAATCAAGGTCCTGGTAGAGGTCTGCTCATTTTGAGGTCTAGGGAAGAGTTTGTTTCCTGGACTTTTTCCAGCTTCTAGAAGCTACTTGCATTCCTTCGCTTAGGATCCATTCCTCTGATGTCCAAGCCAGCATCTCCATCAGTCAATTATCTCTCTGACTGACTTCCTCTCTTGCCTCCCTCTTCCATTCTTAAGCCAACTGGCAATGACATTTGGTCACTTAGATAATGCATAAAAGTCTTTTCAATTCAAGGTTAGCTGATTAGTAACTTTATTTCCATTCACAACTTCAGTGACCCTCTACAATGCAATCTAACACTGCAGGGAATAGGGCCTGGACATCTTTGGAGTGCTCTTTTTCTGCCTACCACACTTCTATCATTTTTCCTTATCATAACAAATCAAGTAATGAATATCAGAGTCTGTCAACTTCTAGATAACTGCATACTATATCCACCGTGAGATGGACCTGGGCTCCACTCGTTTTATGGCTTCCAAGTCCCCCATCAGCATTTTGGTTTTCTTTGTTTACTGGTATTACCTACAATCCAGTACCCAACAGTCCTTGAAAGACCTGTTTTTCCAGCTGTACAGTTATCTGTCAATGACCCTATGTCTCATTGGAATGATATAAGAAAATATGAGTATTATATATTTGGTAGTATTGTGGTATATTTCCTCTAAGGAAAACAGCCTTCCCTTCAGTTAGGGTCTGAGAACAATGTGAGAGATCATGATTTTCCAAGATGACATTTGACCCCAGATTTTGCTTACCCACAATTGGTCTTCTTTGATTGCGTAAGTCAAACAATGCCATCATCACCTTCCCAACCTAAGAAGAGAATAGAAATATTAAGTTCTATTACATAGCTTCCCAGATTTCTACAGGTCAAAGTTTGCTTCTTGTCATTCTAGTTATGCCATCAATTATGGAAATTGCATTCACCTCTGATGGGTAAATTCTGCCACCTGGCCTCTTGCATGCCAGAAGCTTTCCATCTCCATTGATACTAAATAGCCCAGGCTTGCAACAACCTCCCATTTCCCCCCATAACCCACAAATGACAAGAACCATTGGCTTTCTTCATTTTTTACAGCTTTAGTGAAGGAACATCCTCAGGGTGCTCATAGAGAGCACAGACAGCCAAGTTTTTTGATGTAATATAATAAATGCTTTCAGAATGCCCGCATCTCTGATCCTTTTGACCCTTTGTTTAATACACTGCCAAAACAGCTCTGGCATCTCCCCTTCATTTACTATAGGCCTCCAGAAAAAGATAGGCTTGAGAATTAAGATGCCATTCCTGCAATATATTAGGCTTGGCTCCAGCAGTCCTTGCCAGGATTTTAAATCTTGCCTGCACTCATATCAATATTCCTCACTATCCAACCTTCTTCTTTCCAAGCAGGCTCAAGTTACACTCCAAGGTTTATTGCCCTCAAACATATTTTCAGGTATATGAACTCTTGGTGCATAATTCCCTTTTATTCCATGGATCCCCTGCTAAGAATTAGGTCTGTTTTTTTTAATTAGACCAGCGATTGGGAAATTAGAACTCATGGACTAAACACCTAAATCTTGTAAAATTAAGGAATACAGTCAGACTCATTTGTTTATAGATCGTCCATGGCTGCTTCCATGCTACATTGGCAGACGTGAGCTGCAGCAACAGGAACCATTTGCTGGAAAGATTAAAACATTTAACAAGCTTGCCAATGCCAAGTCTGGATTAGTGTTGGACTATAGAACTTTCTGCAGTGATAGAGATGTTCTATAATCTGCATTTTCCAATATGATAGTCATTGGCCACATGTGGCTACTGAATACTTTAAATTTGGCAGTGCGACTGAGAAAAGGAATTTTTCCTTTTATTTCACTGTACTCAATTTTCAATTGCAAGTAGCTAAAAGGTATTGAATTGGACAACATATCTAGAAACAATGAAAGGAATCAAAAAAAGAGTAGAGATCTTAGGGAAAACACGTATCACCCAAAGGGCAGCCATTTCAGGGAAGGATTTTTAACTGTCTCTGGAAAATGGAAAGTTGCTTCCCATTGGCCAACACGAGAGAACTATCCTGGTTCTCCATAGGGGTCATTGTCACTTTGACAATGCTCAAGCACACTAATTATAATTTTAGTGTAGAAAACCTTGGAGCTGTGAATTCAACCATGTTGTGCTTCTACCAACCTTACATTTAAATCTTGGAACTGGTTTTTAGCAGTCTTCTGGATGTGGGAGGTGAAAGTCTCTTTAAATCTTGCTGTGAAAGCATTCTAGTTTTCAGGCAATACCCTGAGTCAATAGATTACTGACCTGGCTCTTATTTTCTTCCATCCTATGAACATTAATAACAGCCAACTAACAGCTCCATCTTCATAATTACTACTGCCCCGTATCTTTCAGGCACAAGAGCTGTTTCATAAACCAGTACATCCCCCATACATTCTTCATCTCAATCCAAACCAAATGTCACTCATTTCTTAATGAACTCTAAGAAAGGATATTATGTCATGCCAGAGGTAGTCACTGTCCCCATTCACCAGTAATGAAGTCAATCCCATATCTCTAATCAGCACCCTCGTCTGAGTATATGCTGCCTATAGTCACCCTTGGATCAACTTTCTTGGCTGAATTCTATCAGAAGCTGACTGTGAGGCAAAGATTTGAGTGCCCCTGAGATAATTTCAGGGGAGAGAAGTAAATGAATGGCAAGATAAGATGAAAAAAGTGGTAGCTAGAAGGAATTAAGATAGGTAGAAAGCAGGCAAAGAAAAATGCTAATTTTTTAAAAAATTGTATTTTTAAGAGAGCTGCAACTTCCAGGACACCATTACCCAAGGCTATCCACATTGGCATTCCCTTCATTAATTTATGCTTCTTTTCTATCACACCCAAAATTCCATAGTGATACCGTAAATTCATAAATGAGTTGTTCAGTTGACAAAGTAAAGAGCACAAACCTGATTTTAAGATTTATGGCTTGTATCTAGATGTTTCCCCAAAGCCTCATAAACTGATAGGTGGAGTTTTTCAGAGGCTAGATCTAGAGTGTGTGATACTGAGATTAACACAGATTGGTTTAGCATAGTTCTGGGTGCATGTAATAGGAAGTCACACCCTGGGTGCGGATGACACCAATCAATAACTGGATGATCTGCATGGACTATAAAAGGAGAGAGGGAAAGCAAGCTTTTGCTGTTTGCTGCCTTCTGCCTAACCTGGCATAGACTGCTTCTTTTCTGTGATCCCCGTTTGTCATGCCACCTATGCCTTGGAGCCAGCTGACTATGGACTGAAACTTCTACAAACTGTGAACTAAAATAAACTTTTCTTCCTTTAACTTGTGGTTGTCTGGTTTTTTGTTCCAGCAACATGACATAAGATAAACACATTGAGCTAGGGATTTAGCTCAGTGGCCTAAGCACCTGCCTGGCAAGTGTGAGGTTGTGAGTTCGGTCCCTGGTGCCGCAAAAAAAAAAAAAAAAAAAAAAGATAAACACATTGAGAGACTCCAAAGAATGTTTAAATTATCCATCTTAAGAACAACAACAAAACCTAGGCTAATAAGTTTCACTTGTAAAATTGGCTATTCTGCTTCTGGTGGGCGGGGTGGGGGTGGGCTGAATCATCTTTTCTGTACATTTCTGCTGCCTCAAGAGAAACATGTTTCCAGTTCCAGAAAATAATGCCCTCCCCCTTGCTAGCCCATACCCTATTTCTTTGAGTGTGTACTTAAATTTTTTCTCCCTAATAAATCTCTTTATACCTCTTATTGATGCGTCCCGAAAATTCTTCTTCTGCGATGCAAATCAGCAACCCACAACCTATTCCACAGGTGGGGTGAATCAAGTTTTCCTGTCCCCAGCTTGGGACACCCATAGGACCCCATAAGGGATGCTAACAGCGCAGTATTTGTGAACAAGTGAGGCTCCACCCCGCTGATCATCCCGGGCATCCCAGACCTGTCCTCCTTCATTATTAACTGAAGGAAAATCCCATTGTGTTAATTCTCTAGCACTTCCATGGTTTTAGGTGCTCGTATCTGCATACTCAGAAATGGTGAGTGTGAGGTGATATTGGCAGGGTATAAATAATGTCTGCTATGACACTGAAGACACAGAAATTCCATGAGTCCATCGCAGCACTCAAAGAAAGAGGAATGGCCAAAAGAATAAAAGTAAAGTCAAAATGAAATTGCACGTGCGCACACATACACACACACAATTCCTTGATCACCTGGTGGGAACTCACATGTTGTACTTCACTGTGACAATTGACAACTTAGGAGGGAAATTAAGCTTTTAACCTAAATTTGCTGTAATGAATGACATTTTAAGATGATCAATCAATCTCGGTTGAGAAAGAAAGAATTTCTTTAAAGAAAAATTATTATTTTTCATCATCATTTGTTAAGACTAAAATAACATGAAGTCTTTGATTTGCTTTAACATACTTCAGAATAAAAGAGGGGAATAAATGAAATGAGGAAAATCTGGATTGAATCTGCAGTACAGAGTTGCCTTATATTATTCCCTTTTGTCTTTATGTTTGAATTTTTTTATAGTCAGAGAAATTTTCTCTTCTTTTCCTACCTCTTTCACCAGTATCATTAGTCTTGAGTTATATGCACATTTCTATACTCCATATTACTTATTATTAATATAAATAAAGCGCTAAGTAATGTAATTAATCTCCAAGGGACAAGTTTTTTCCTAAAATGTAAAGTCTCAATCATAGTGTTAGTTCCTGCCTTCATCGTATTACAACTTTAAAATTTTCCTACTCAGTCGACCCAGTTCCCTACAGCCAGGACTTGCTATGAAATCTTATATCTGTACAGACCTCATAGGTTGGTTGCGTGCATTTAACAACTGAGGAAAACAGGGTTCCTGTCAGAGTGTCAGGCACACAGCGAGACACTCACTATGCATTAGACAAACGTGTTTCCCATACTCTCCACCCTTCCCAAACCTAAGTCAAAAGTTTCAGTTCCTTTGGTAAAATATTACCAGAGGTGGGTTCTCAGTCAACTCTGTAGCACCCCCAACACTTGAGCAGTCTTTAGTTAATCAGGTTCACTTCAAAAAACAAGGTCCTGCTGCAGTGGGATAGGCATCATCTGAATGTTGGCAGACAAGGGGAAAAGCACTAAATACAACTCCATTTTAGACTTGCTTGTAGATATGCCCTTTTCTCGATTACTTTTGTTGCCAATCTCATTTCTTTTTTAGGTTAATTTGCTTTAATAATCATTTCACTATCAAAACATTTGTACCCCTGAAATGTACAAAATTTAAAAGCACATGTAAATGAACACAAAGCAAAATACATATGAACAGTGTTGGTTTCTGCAGTTGTTACTCAATTTTTTTTTCCAGTATTTCTCATGATATTTTCCTATTTTGTCAATTTTTATTTTTTATTACTACATGTTTTCACTACATAATGATTACATTCCTTGTAGGGAATTTCATTTTTACACTCTTTTAAGAGAAGAGGCTCAATAAATTTAAAACATGGGTCTTGCCTCAAACAGATCAAAAAATGGCAGAACTGGAACTCCAATCTATGGAAGATTCCAAAGTTCAAAGGAAACTGGTGGTCTAGAGCTCAGGATGTGAGCACCCAGACCAAGAAACAGTAGGACCAGGATTTCTTAATCAAGAGAAGGTGAGGATGACTATCCCCTGCATAGGGGAATTGAGTGTCTGGGAGGTCCATATTCCTCCTCACATTTACAGTGAACACAGGACAATCCTTGTGGTGTCTTGGAATAGCCCAATGTCCAATTGTCAAAGGAGTCTCAATTCGGGCTCCCTAGAAAATTCATGATTGTGTTGTTTTCACACACTGCAATAAAAGCATGCTAAGATCTCATTTCCAATTTTGTTAACAGCAACTTTAGAACTGTAACTACAGGGCTGGGGGTGTTGCTCAGTGCAGAATTGGCCTTAGCATGTACAGGTTCCTAGGTTCCCCATTAACCCCCAAACCCAATTATAACTCCAGAGTATGGCCTAATGCTGGAAAAATCTAGCATCATTTTTCCTCAACTAATTTTCAACTTTTTCCTCTATCTTCAACTTTTTATCCTTGAAAAGCTATTGATAATTTCCCTTTCTTTAGTCATTTGAAGTCCAGGGCATAGCACACTATAATGGTAAAGCCTATTAGTATATTTCCTCTTGTAGAAAACATATAAAAAAGGAAAAATCCTTATACATTTTGCTAGTTTTGTACTTGTACTACAAGTCTACTTGTAGCTTTTATACCAGAGGAAGGTATAAATTAGACCGTGAAGTCTGCCCGGGAATCCCATTCTTCAGCACGCACCACATTTGATAGTTTCGTGGCTCTTCTTTCAGACTTTTTATTTTACAGAGTTTACAAAGCACTTTCACATACTTCATCTCACTGAAACTTCGCAACAGCAGATTTCAATTACAAATATGAGATTGGGGAAATTGTTTTCCAGTGAACTTTAGTAACCTTCTCACAAAAGGGAGCCACCATGACTGACTACCTTCTATTCACATTTTTCCCCAAAGCCAGGCCAGGATTGATTCACTGTGACCTTTCATCCTCCATTCATACAGCAAAGAGCAGACTGGGCTGTGGAAAGCAGAATCAATCCAAAATCTGCTAAGCATTTTGGTTCTATCAGCTATAGCCTTAGCTAAACGCCAAACATTTGCATGGGCAATAGATAAAAATTGAACAGTCTTTCAAAGCATCAAAAAGGTGTTTCTTCAAGTTCACTAACACAGAAAAATCTGGGGCTAGCCAGTCTAAGCTATGGTATCATACTGAGTTCAAATTAAGGTAAATTACGGTGTCTTCTTCCATAAAAGTGGGTAGAGATAGACTTTCACTAATTCCTGACAGATAAATTAATAGAATGAAATGAGCTCCCCACCCTCACCCCCACCCCTCCACCCCCAGGCTAACACCAAAATCTTAGGGTCAGTCTCTTAATTAATGGACTTTTTGTTCTAACAGATCTTATAGATAAAAGTTTTGAGGTCAAAACTGGGATGGGAGAGTGTTAAAGAAAGGTCGATGACTTATACGAATCTGGTCACCATATTTCTACACCACGCTACAGAAAAGCTAAAGACCTTGATTCTGAAGAACCCAACCAATATTATCTTTTAAATTACATAGTTTGTATACAATTAAACGTCCCTTTTGGCCAAGAAGTTGTTTCAAGGAACCCACTCTGGTGGCTAAGGACTAATGACGATTACATTTCTCTCCAAGAACAAATAAAGGAATCATTAAAAAAATTTTCAGCCTTCACCCCTTTTTTTTCTTTCAAATCATGAATAAAAAGATTTGCTGGGAAAGTCAGCTATCTTCACAATTGTGACTTTAACATTTAAGTTTGTACGTTTCTCTTAAATTTTTCGGTCTCTACCCCAAGTCGGAAGAAGTAGTCAGGGAAATGCATATCATTTCCACAGCAACCGGAGTGCAGCAACAAGTCTCTGACTTCCACTGTCTATGAGGAAGACACAGAGTGACTGAGATCACCGTGACCTAGCTTGAAACGTTGTAATGGCCCTGATAGTGATTCATGTCTTCACAAAACAAACAGCTCTCTCTCTAACCCCTCCTGGCTTAGAGGGGCCTCCTCCACAGGGTTGCCCGTGGTGGCTGTGCTGGCTTTGATGACAAGATCCTGGCAGCCTGTCTGAGACAGAAAAGAACATCCCTGGAATTTTAAGTGGTTTGGATCAGCAGTTGTCATGTACAATTGATGCTCATTTATATTTCACTAGCCAAAATCTAGTGCTGCCCAAAATTGGGAAAGAAATATTTCAAATACTAATTAGGCTTAATCCTGCTTTAATGTAAAAAATTAGCTGTCCTACCTCCTTTCAATCTTAGTCTCAGAAGGGAGATTTAACATTTCCTGACAGTGCTTTAAATACTTTGCTGTTCAGACGTCAATGAATCCACAATAATTACATCAGTTAAACCAGCCTGGCTTTCCGAAGCTATTGTAAGCTTAGGGTACTTTTGAACTCCTTATGGTATTCACCCTTTGATAGTAGGTTTAATAGAGAAAGTGCCCATAGGCAAGTGGATCGCCACTTAACCATTTCACCCATTTGACCCCTTTACCTGTTAATTATTGCTGCAGTTTTTGTTGTTGATCTATTGATTTGGCGGTCAATGGTTTCTCAACCCCTTCCTTTCCAGGAAGTTTAATTATGCAGTATCTAGGAGCCACGTGCTATTCCCAGGGGAGAATTTCAAGAAGGCCTAGTGGTTTTTAATTCTAGGAGAGCAAGCCATAAAGACATTAGTAAACAATCATTAAGAACTGGCTTAATATTCTGTATCTGAACATTTTATAAGAGCTTTCATTTTGCCATTGCTGTAAAAGAAACCAAAAATTATCTCCTTTTACAGATGGAGAAAGCAGTATAACATTTTGAGGAGTAGCAGTTTCTTCAGGCAGTAATGAATTCAGCCTATCCCGCCTCACCCTCTGAAGAACGTTCAACAATTTCATCATAGATTTGCCCTCAGTCAGATTGTTCATTCTCCCTCTCTCTCACTCTCTCTCATTAATTTTACAAAATAGGGGTTTAAATGCGTATAATAATTTTCATCTTATTCATCCCCCCATCACCCATCCTGACACCTCTCTCCCGTTCACTAGTGATCCCATTTTTACTGAATCAAACTCCAGGAAAAAGGTATTCTTTATATGCTGAGTAATAGTTTGAATATGCTTCATTTTCCCTCCAAAGCTCATGCTGAAATTCAATTCCTCTTATGAAATAGTAAGAGACAAGTTAAGGTGGGCCCCTTAGGAGGCGATTAAGAGTCTATCCTCATAAATGCATTAATTCATTCATAAAATTAATGGATTATTGGGTTATCTTGAGAGTGAGTCAGTTATAAAAGCCAGTTTGAGAAGGCCTCTGGCATGTTTCATTTTACACCATATGATGCCCCGCAAAGCATCAGCTCTGTCAACAGGAAGGAAATCACCACAACCATGAACAAAAATAAACTTCTTTGCTTAATAACTTACCCAGTCCATGGTATTGTGTCATTATCAGCAGAAAAGGACTAAGACATGCTCTGTTGGTGTGCTCCAACCTTCATCTCTGAATGACTGAACCAATCAAAAAGAGCTCAGTTGAGAGCGACTGTCCTTCAGAAGAACAGGCAAAGCAGGAAGACATTCGTGTAAAGCCTTAAAGCAGTGCGGGAATGAGACTGACTCCCCTCTGTGTCGGTGGCTGTCTGAGGGGCAGGGTATGTGAGAACGGAAGTGCGCGTGGTGAGTATAGACCCCTTTTTTCTCTAAACAATTGATCTCTGAATCTTTGCTCCCAACATCAGAATCTGTCTTGGCTTCTTTGACACTATAAACAAAACCACCACAGACTCGCTATCACATTAGAACAGTTTAAAACTCTTTTTTTCATAATGTCCTATGTTAAAATAAATGAAAAGCTTAGAGTGTATACTTTGTAACAAAAACACAAATTATCAAATAGATTCACATAAATGGTTATGAAATCAGAGAAGCCTACAAAGTGAAGATGCCATGGGGTCAAAATTGAGGAGGAATCATAATATGATAAGGTTTGCTTCGAACGTCTTAGTCAACATTTGCCTTGTTCTCTAATGACCAATTTTATTGTTTTGTATTTGACCCATCTCCTAGAAATCTAGATTTTCGCTATTTGATGTTCTGTTTTTAATCCTGCCTCAGTTCATTTACATATTGCGCCAAGATAAATAACAGCAACAAAATTTGTTATTTTCATTCTAAATGGGACCACCTTTGATGATATTAGTAGGCAAACCTAGAAAAGGTTGCTTCCCAAAATAATGAATTTGAGTAGTTTATAGAATTAACACCAAGTTGGGGCACCATTGTGATAAGACTTTCAAATCTAGGAGTCACAGGATATAAGGGCTACTACTCCTTTTGGCTTTGATTGTGTAGACTACTTAATAGAATTCTGTAATTTAAGCCTCGCCTGCACATTTGAGAAGTATAACATTATGCAAATGTCAGTCAGTTTAAACTATAACCTAAGGGTGGTTGTTCACTATAACCAAAAATTCACACCCCAGTTGTCATCAGCTAGCCTATCCATAAGTTCACCCTTCAGAGATGATTCAGCTCTTAATTTCCCAACATCAGCATATTTTTAACTGGTATGTTTAAAAATGGGTTTTTATTAGAAAAAATAATGGCTTACTAGTTAGCATCAAGGATGCTGGAAATAGGGCTTAACTGGCAAAAATAGGAATATTAAACTCGTGAATTGGGCTGGGGGTAGAACCCAGTAGTATATCACTTCCTAGACATAAGGATCTGGGTGTGATCCCCAGTATGAGAGAAACAGTGACAGAGACAGAGAGACGGAGATGGAGATAAAGACAGAGAGAGAGAGAGAGAGAGAGAGAGAGAGAGAGAGAGAGAGAGAGAGGAAATGAGAATTTAAAGTAGTCTAGACTCCTCAGCTTGCATAAACAAAATAGAATAATAGTATAGAAAACCCTGAGTCATGTACCTTCAGGTATATTGTCTGGAGGCTGATTCCTAGATTGTCCTGTGCTGGTAATTAACTCAGTCCTCAGTTCTTGCCTGGTTTGATGCCCTGTATAAAGTTAATTGAACCCAGTTTCTAGAATTTGGCTGGATCTGCCTCAAGTCAACACTGCATGTGCCAGTGCAGTTAGAATACTTAAAAGGTCAAGAGCTAGAATTTCATTAAACTTACAGAATAGATTATATGAGCTGCATTTTACCTTCTCTCAAATAAATCTTTGTGTGCAGTCAAATTTGGGCAGAAATGTACTTTCAACATAAACTAGTGAAGAGGCTACATGAAAAATAGTTGCTCATTGTTAGTCAAATTTTTGGTGGATACTGTTACCCAGGACACTGCAAGGATACTTCGTACCAGTGTCCTTCACTTAGCTCATGAGCTCTCCTTAGCCCCATTATAGGTATTGTATTCTTAATATCATCCAGGTACCTATAGACTATCATAGGATAATACGATTACCTATTTCCAAATAACATATCCTGAGGGATTCAGTGTGATTCATGGCTTTTCTTCTTACTAGATGGTTCAGGACATTATGGCATTACTGCCTGATCTTAGCCCCTGAGTACCAGGTGCTGTCAGGACTTTTCTGGTTCCCTAGGGGAATAGAAGACACTAAAAGATTTCTGGTGAATGCTTGTCGCTGAGTAAGTTTCTTCCTTGGATCCACTATTGATCTATAAGGTAAACAGTCCATAAGAATAGAACAGAGATGGGGCCATGTCATAGATATTGATGATGACGATGACGATGATGATGATGATGCCAAAATGATAATGAAGAAGAACAGAAATTCCCATCTGGCAAAAACCTACATTACCATGAATTGTGTTTGGTGTCACAGAAAATAATACTCAAGGAATACTGCTTAGGCAGTAAGGTTACAATAAATAACCTTTTTTTTCTTCATATAATAAATCCAGAGTTAGACAATGTAAAGTTCAGTGATGCTGTCAGATATTCAAGATCTGTTTTCCTGTTCTGTCATCATCTCCTGGGCTTATTCGCTCTTGCCTTGCAGTGCAGTGCCTCCAGGCATGCGATGGGGATGGACAGTGGGAAAGGGGCTTTCACAAAGAAAAGTTATGAATTTTTATTCAAGAAAGGAAGCTCTCTCCAAGAAATTCCATTCACACTACATTGGTCGAACTTTGCCATCTTCCATCTGCAACGGAATAAAGATGGAATAATTTATCTGGGTATCATAGTTTAAATCTATGATGGACCCCAAAGTCTCATAAGTTTGGAAGGTGATTGGATTTTAAGGGTGCTATAGCTAACTGTGCTATCGGGAGGTGGGGTCTGGTCAGAAGGGGTTTCCATGGTATTTATTGCTCCTTTGGTATTTGTTCACAGGGCAGCCACGCAGGCACTCAGGAGCTCCTGCAGCCATGACCCAGCAAGAGCTGGGTACTGCGCAAGCTTGCAGCAGGCCTTGGAGTTATCTACGTGATACTCTTTTTATGAGATGCAGCATGCAGGAGCTGTGGGTTCAGAGAGACTTCCAATCATTTTAAAGGAAGACCTGTGAAACTAGGCCGTGTTCCCCTCAGAGGGCAGTGCATAAAGCCATGAAAGCAATGCTGAAAGTGCAGCTGAGACTCCGGAATTTGGAGAAACTAGGAACATGGAACATCCACTGAGAAAAGGTACAAGCAGTGAGCAAAGCCACACCAAGAGAGAAGCCAGGAAGGCTGTAAGCATTAAAGCTGTAGAGGGAGGGCACTCAAACCATTGGGGGGCCACACTTTGCCACAACTTGACCTTGATGCTAGACACAGAGCTATGGGACTTAATGTTTGTCTTGGTGAGTTTCAGTCTTGCTTTGATTCTGTTCCTTTCTATTTCCTCCTTTTTTTTCCCCTTTTGGGATGGGAACATATAGCCTGTGTCACTGAATGTCAGAAGTGTTTAACTTTCTTTTTTATTTTTACAGGAGGTCCCAGCTAAGAATTTGCCTTGAGTCTCAGAGGAGACTTCTGACTTGGACTTTTCAGCAATGCTAGAACTGTTAAGACTTTGGCAACTCTTAGAGATGGGTTAAATGCATTTTGTTAAAGGAGATACACATAAGTCTTTAGGGGATCCAGGAATGGAATATTATAGTTTAGATCTAAAGTGTTCCCTCCCAAAATCACATGAGTTCGGAAGGTGATTGGATTAAAGGGTGATATAACTAAATGTACTGTTAGAAGTTGGGGCCTAGTCAAAGGAGGAAGTTCACTGAGGGAGGTTTGTGACCCTCCCTGGCTCCCTGCTTCTCTCTGCTTCCTGAGATGTGAGCAGCTTTCCTCTGCTAGACTCTACCACCATGCTTTTCCTGCATTGTAGCCAGCCTACCAGGGACTAAAACTGTGAGCCAAAATAAACTTCTCCTCCTTTAAGCAGTGGGTGTCTGGTATTGCATCCTAGCAATGAGAATGTGACTAAGACACCAGGCATATCACCATCCTAAACTAAATGAAATTCTGACAATAAGGGAGATGGAAAGGGGTATCAACAGGCAACTAGTAGTGTTTACCATACCTACTATTTCCTAGTCACATCATTGCATACTTTATATACCTGTAATCTCTAACTTGGAATATTAACAATTTTCAACATGATGAAACTGAGTGACAAGTTTTATTAATAGTTTGCTAAAGAAAATACTAGATTTATTACTTGGATCCAGGTCATTTGACTAACAGTAATAATAAAATAATAATTAACATTGGTCAGATTCTTGCCATGGGTTACATATTCTTCCAGGTAATTTTTGTGCATTCACTCATATCTTCTCACAGAGAACTTTTGAGGGAGGTGTTTTTATAGTCCTTGTTTATCAGATGAGGTAACGGAAGCTTTGAGAAGCCGAGAAACTTGTTCAGAGTCACAGAGGTTGTGAGAGGTAAAGCCTCCAGTTCTGCATGACTCTTTGGCTCTTGACCATTTTTTAGCTTCTGCAGAACCCACTGCTCAGCTGGTGTCCACTGACACCGTTTACGAGGTTTGAGAGCTACCAGTGAAGAAGCTGATGACCGAACACTCATAAGGTAGTTATCTCAGGTGACTGCTGCTGTTATAACAAAATATTTAAGCTGAGAAATTTGTTATAATAAAAACTTCTCCATCACAGTTTTGGAGGTTGGGAGGTCCAAGAATCAGATGTCCAAAGATTCACTGTCTGACATACTCTTTCTTTTCTTGATGATGTCTTTGCTGCAGCCTCAGGTGGCAAAAGGATGGAAGAGGCTGGGAGTCCCTTTGAGCCACTTTCCAGGGCACTAATCCCATTGGTGAAGGTGGAGTCCTCATGGCCTAAACACTTCCCATGGGCTCCACCCCCACATCATCACTTAGAGGAATAAGTTCCAGCACATAAATTTTGGAGAGGGACATATTCACAGAACAGAGCAACACTAATCAGAAGTACAAATTGTAAGGATTTATCAGAGGAGAGGCCTGAGAACAAAAACCAGACATTTAAGAAGCTACAGGAAGATGAGTGATGTCAGCTGATGCCTAACCAGGTGCCAGAATGCACACTTGACATTTCTCCATGACACAAAAGGCCTCTTTTCTTCCCTCAATGTGTGCATATTCTTGACAAAGTCACAAGGAAATGCATGTCCAGGAAGATGACCAATGTCTGTCTTGGGCACTGCCTCCCTAATAACTATTAATCCATTCTTCTTTACTAGCAGAACGCTCATCTTATTAGCTGCAGCATTAGGCTCAGGAAAAATGACTCATCTCCTCAGACTTCCTTGCCACCATGCATAGCCATACATAAAAGGCTGGCCAATGGCATATAAGCAAGTGCAGTGCTTCCATTAGGCCTGCTTGCAAAGTGATCAGTAATCTGCAAACAGAGACAAGCTTGTAGTGGATTTGGTACTTGTAATGGTTGATACATTGTGTCAACTTGAGAAGTTTACAAGTTTAACTAAGTGATTCAGCAGGGAGCCAGGGTCCTCACTTTGTAAACATCCTCATCCTGTGCAAGAGGAGGGCATGGAGATGGTGTAAGTGCTACACCTGTCCTAGGGGGTGGTAGCCTGCTTACAGTATAAGGGAGGAAAAGAGGCTTGCACCCCTCCTTTTGCTCTTGCTGTCTTCTGCCACTTTGAAGTGTTGCCCCAGTGCTGTGCCACCCTGCTTTGGACTGAAATCACCCAGCTAATTATGGACTGAAATTTCCACAAGCTATGAGCTACATCAACATTTCCTTCCCTAATTTGGGGCGTTGGGTATTTCATCCCATCAACGAGAAAAAAGTAACCGAGACAGTAGTATATATACTAAAGCTGGAATGATACAGGGAAAATTAGCATAACTGTTGTATAGGAATGCACACACATTGGTGAAGTGCTTCGCATTTTCTGAAGTTCTTAGAAGTTATTCAACACATCACTGTTTAAACCCAAGGACACAAAAAAAGTCAAAATGCAATGTCTGACATCTAATAATTCAAACTGTGTTGAGAGAGAGAGAGAGAGAGAGAGAGAGAGAAATTCTCTCTGGTTGGGAATTTGCACCTTGGTCATGCATTCATTCCTCTTGTCTCAGCCTGGAATGAAATTGCAATGTCCAGGGAGGGATCAGCCATCTTATGAGATGAGTATTATAACCTCGCACTAAGGAAGGTCATAAGATAATAAGATATAAGGTACAGAGGGAATCACTCTGAGCACCTGATTGCATTGTGAAACTCCCGTATCAGCCTAATCTTGATTACCTCTGGATTTGTGAAGATTTAGGAAAATTTATGGAAAATAATCCTGTATGAAGTAAAGTCACTATAGTGGTCACGTTGCTGTTGTTCCATGGAATTTAAAATAATCCCTACTGTCAGAGATGGCCATGCCATCCTCCCTTTCAGATTAACTTTAGAGTCATCTTCTACATAGGGCACGTCACCACCATTGCCCACAGCTTCACTCTGTGGGGGACTGGATATGAAGTTTAGTTTAGAAAGAGTGTATGTATAACTGGGTGTGGTGAAACACACCTGTAATCCTAGGATTCAGGAGACTGAGGCAGGAAGATCACAAGGTCAAGTTCAGCCTTGGTTGTAGCTCAGCAGTATAGTGCCTGCCCAGCAAGTGCGAGGTCCTGAATTTGATTCCTGGTACAAAAAAAATAAAAAAAATAAAAAATTCAGCCTGGGCAACATAGCAAGACCCTGTCTCAAAATCAAAAATGAAGAGCTGGTGTTGTACCTCAGTGGAAGAGCATTCATAGGTTCGGTCTCCAATACTGGGGGAAAAAAGTTAGATTTCTGGTTCTGAATATTGTTTTAAGGAGAGCCTCAGGATGGTGAGGTGACATCTAGGAAACATACACTTCCTGGCTAGCTGTTCAACCGTGAACAATTTTCACTTATTCTGAGCCCTAGCGCCCATATCTTTAAAATGAAGATAATGCAGACCTTAAATGTTTACTGAGAGGATTAAAATTGGAAATGTGCCACATGCCTAATGCAGATGATACGGATGTGTACATTTCCCCTTATTGCTAATTCCCCTGTCACTGACGCAAATGAAGCAAACGATCCCCCCTTACCCACTCCTTTTCCAGTGCATCCCTCAGTCTTCTTGAGGTCCTTTGGAACAATGCCCTTTTCCCCTGGACTTCGGGCTTGATTTTCATCTTACCCAGCATCTGTGTGGTTTAAAATGTTGATGAGGAAGGAGATGGGAGAAAAGTGGGCACAATGATTCTACTTCCTTGCAAATTTGTCCACCCCTCCAAGAACTTGCATATTTCCCCTAAGAAAAGGAGAACCAAGTTTGTGGCCATCTTTAGATTCACAAAATACAGCCGCAGTTTTAATTTGGGTTTTCAACGAGAGCTAAGTCTTTTGGGATCATAGTCATCTACGGTACACATTTGTAATACACATATGTAAACACACTACATACATATTTATATATAACATTAGACCCTGTTACCATGGAAACTGTTATAGTACTAACAAATTTGCAATTGTGACTCCACTCAAAAATGAAACAAGAAATTCAAATGAAACACCAAACATTTGTTTAAACACAAATAGCTTTAGTAATTAAATATATCCAGACAGAAACTCACAAATGGATGTTCAGAAACCTTTTCTAGAAGAAAAATCTGCTTTGATGTTTTTCCCCTTTTCTATGGCATCACAGTGTACATCTTGGTAAATTAAGTTTGGCACTGGGTTAACAGGGCTAAATCTGCTGCAGTAGAACCCTCGCACACCTCCAAACTCAGCTCTTATTCTAAACAGTTACACCTTCCCTGGTGAGAAAGATTTTATTAATCAAAAAGAGGACTTTTCAAAAAGAAAGCTCCAATGTGAAGTAGGTCTTACATCCCGTTTCATTCAGAGAACATGTAAAACTACCCCTGGGGTTTGGAATATATTAACATCCTTTCACAATTAACCCTAATGGGACAAGAGCAGCATTTTCCCAAGCAGATATATTCAAAGCTGAAAAATGCATAGTGTTTAAATAGATCTCATTATATCAGCTACACCAAATCTCTCCTCTTTATATACAGAGGATTGTACCTCTTTTCACTGTCATGCAACATTAAAATAGGAAGGCATACACAAGGATGACATGGATTTGACAAAAAATTAATGATTTGTACATCACTTTAATGCTTCAAATCTGCAATTCATGTATGCTAATTAGTTCATAATGGGCTGTTGAAGAACAGAACTGTCATCCTGCTGCTTCACAGGTTTCTGGAAGCTCGGGTGCGGCACACACTTGCTGGGCTGGCTGCTGGATTCTGGGCTGTAACGCGGCAGATCTGTGAGAGCATTTTCCCCCACACGCAATTGTTTCCTGGATGTGATGCTTTAATCTATCAGAGTTACGACGGCACGTCTCAAATAAGTGGTTCCTGGGTGCCGCAATACACACCGGGAGCAATGGCACAGCCTCGCCGCACCTGAATGATTGATTTCTGGATTTTAGACTGTCAGGCTATACCTCAGAGGGCAGCCGTCATCCTCCTAAATGTATGAAGTTGTATTATGCAGCACATTTTGAGAATGTATGTACAACTTTTTTTTATTTACAGATAAAAAGGGCTGTAAAGACTCGGAGGGGGAAATAAAGAGGACTACAAAGATTGGACATCTTTTCTCACTGTGAAATCATGTAGATCTCCCCACTGCAAGGGAAGCAGCCCCCAGTCCCTCTTTCTGGAACCTCCTTTTGTCTTGCACTGCTGGTGCAGAGACAAAGATTGGCACAGCAGCCCGAGCCTGGGAGGTTGGGCTGCCTCATAGACCAAATGGAAACGCCAGTGGGTGCTGGAAGCCAGCAGCTGGAAGACAAGTCCTCTGGTTTTATTGGAAAGCAAATGGACTTTGCCTGGTGCCATGATGGAGGTTTGACCCATGTGTTCCTCAGAATCACACCTGCTGCTCAGGAAACCCAGCATCTGCACCTGTCCAGGGGGAGAAAAAAGGAAAGAAGGGCCGAGTCTGTTTTCCAGGTCCTGGTGGTTGAAATCTTTTGTCTTGAAGTCTCCAGAGTAAATATGCATTTAATTTGATTATTTTTTCCAGTGCAAAATATAGACTAGTGACCATAATAGAATAATTGTGGCAGGCTAAAGGGAAAAGTACTCCAAATGTAG
>RJWT010014630.1:0-20948 GCA_004365215.1 Cuniculus paca | reverse complement strand
TACATCATGACCAAGTAGGATTCATCCCAGGGATGCAGGGATGGATCAACATATGCAAATCAATAAATGTAATTCACCTTATTAACAGAACTAAAGACAAAAATCATACGATCATCTCAATAGATGCAGAAAAAGCTTTTTGACAAAGCTTAGCACACACTCATGATAAAAACACAACATACGCGGGCAGCTGTGGGACAGGGGCATCCAGGGCCAAGCCTCTCCCTGTGAGTCAGGATCAGTGTGGACTTTGAGGAAAGAGAAGTAGAATCAACCTGCTGGAAACAAAGCCATGCATGGGCTGGTGTGGGACCAGGACATCCAGAGCCAAGCCTCTCCCCATGAGTCAGCATCTGTGTGGACATTGGGGAGAGAGAACTAGAACCATCCTGCCAGAAACAGGGCCAAGTGCGGGCCGCTGTAGGACCAGGGCATCGAGAGCCAAGCCTCTCCCTGTGAGTCAGCATCAGCATGGACTTTGGGAAGGAAGAACTAGACCTGTCCTGCCTGAAACAGCCCCATGCACTGGCTGCTACCTGGACTGGGACCTCCAGAGCCAAACCTCTCCACATGGGCCCCCACTGGCAGGGGTACAGTTAGATCCCAGCTCCTTCAGGCTTGTGGGCTGGCCAACAAAAGTGTCAACCACCTCCCCCAAGCAACTGGCGGATCCAGAGAAACACAGGCTCTAGTGATAGTTACTAAGGTGAAATACAATGGAAAACCTGTGGTGCTTTGGTGTTTCACTGACCTTGCAGGTCTAGGGCCAGTGGTCTGATCATCTATTCAGAAGATAGCAGTACACAGCATGGCATCTATGGGGGTCTCCTTCTGAGGGTGGTAGCCATTGGTGATACCCTATACTCTCACTCTGAAGTCCTACATTGTTTATTGTTTTGTTGGGTTGGATTTTAAGCTCTTTTGCTTTGTTTGATTATGTTATACCCAGTGGCATGGGCAGCTATTTCAATGATAGTAAGATATATATGACAGACATTTTGAATTTACTATTGTCTTGTTTTGTAGTCTTTCATTGTACCTATTGTTTTGTTTTTACTGTTTTTATTCTATTCTGTTCTGTTTGATTTTTACTGTGTCCAAAACTATTTTGAAGACAACAAAAGGCATTATGGTAACTATTGTTGATTTTGTAATGTTGTAAAGTCCTGTATCACTTACACTGTTTTGTTCTGATTGGTTTTATTCTGTTTTATTTTCCTTTGTTGTAACCTCTTTAAAAAAAAAAACAGAAAATTGGAACAGATAGTCTGTATCTCTCTCAATCTGATAAAAGCCATCTATGACAGACCAACAGCCAACATCATACTAAATGGATGAAAACTGAAAGCTTTATCTCTAAAATCAGGAACAAGACAAGGATGTCCACTATCTCCACTCTTATTCAACATAGTCCTGAACACCTTAGCCAGAGCAATTAGACAAGAGAAAGAAATAAAAAGAAAAAAGAAAAGAAAGGAAGGAGTTTCTGATTTGTCTGATTTTATTATGCTTGATGGCATGGACAGCTATTTTAAAGATAACAAAATATATAATTGCAGCCATTGAGGATGTCCAGCTATCTTGTTTAGAAACCCTGCGTTACTTTCATTGTTTTTCTTTTACTGATTTTACTCTATTCTTGTGTTGTTTGATTGTACTATGTCTGAAGGTGTGGGCAACTATTCTGAAGATAACAAGAAGCATTATGGTAGCCACTGCTGTTTTACTAGTATCTTGAAGCTCTGTATTGCTTACATTGTTCTGCTTTGTTTGTTTTATTTTGTTTTTTACTGGTTTTATTTTGTTCTATTTTGTTTGATTTTATTTATCCCTGATAAATATATATTGCAGATAACAAGAGAAAAAAAAAGGAAGAGGTTAAATTATCATTTTTTGCATATGATATGATACTCTACATAGAAGACCCCAAAAACTCCACTAAAAAACTACTAGATTTGATAAGCAAATTCAGTAGCATAGCTGGATAAAAAGTTAACATTCAAAAGTCAATAGCCTTCCTGTACACAAATAACATACTTACTGAGAAACAAATTAGGGAAACAACACCTTTCACAATAGCATCCAAAAAAGTTAAATACTTTGGAATCAATTTAATGAAAGGTATAAAATACCTCTTTGTTGAAAACTACAGTACTGATAAGAACAGATACTACACTTGATCTTAGCCAAAAAGGAGATTGAAGAGGACATCAGAAAACGGAAAGACATCCCTTGCTCTTGGGTAGGAAGAACCATGAGTGAAAATGGCCATACTTTCAAAACCATTATACAGATTTAATACAATTCTGATCAAAATTCCAACAGTATATCTCACAGAATAAGAGAAAACAATCCTAAAATTAATTTCGAACCTGAAGAGACCCAGAATAGCAAAGGCAATCCTGGGCAACAAAAGCAAGGCAGGGAGCATCACAATCTCTGATTCAAAATTGTACTATAAAACTACTATAATAAAAACAGTGTGGCACTGGCAAAAAATATACAGACCTGAAGATCAATGGAACAGATTAGAAGGGGCAGAAACAACTCCAGACATACTCAGTCACCTTATCCTTGACAAAAGTGCCAAACGCATTCAGAAGAAGAAAGCCTTATTAAGAAATTATGCTGGAAAAACTGGCTTTGCACATGCCCGAGATTAAAAGTGGACCCATTTCACCATGCACTAAACTAAACTCAAAATGGATCAAAAATCTAAATATTGAAACAGAAACATTAAATCTACTGGAAGACAGAATAGGTAAAACTCTTGAAAACTTTGGTATGGACAAAGACTTTATGATAAAACCCCAATTGTACAGGAACCATCATAAAGAATCAACAACTGGAACTTTATCTGATTAAAAAGATTTTTCACAGCAAGAGAAGCCACCAACATAGTGAAAAGACAGCCCACAATGTGGGAAAAATGTTTGCCAGCTGTTCCTCAGACAAAGGATTTCTATCAAGAACATATGAAGAACTCAAAAAACTCAGATCTCCCAAATTTGAACACCCAATGCAAAAATGGGCATCTGAGATGAATATACACATCTCAGATGATGAAATACAAGCACCAAATAAATATACAAAAATATCGACATCATTGTCATCCAAGAGATACAAATTAAAACAACACTGAGATTCCATCTCATCCTGGAAAGAATGGCTATTATCAAGAAATCAAACAATAACAAATGCTAGATGGGCTATGGGGAAAGAGGAACTCTTCTCTGCTGGTGGGAGTGTAGACTGGTACAACCACTATGGAAATCAGTGTGGAGATTCCTCAAAAAATTAGATTGGAGGGTCCCATTTGACCCAGCTAGTCCCCTTGTGGGTATCTTCCCTGAAGAATTAAAAACATCATACCACAGCAATATATGTGCACCCATGTTTAGAGCAGCACAATTTGTAATAGCTAAATCTTGGAAACAACCCAAATGCCCATCACCCAAGGAATGGATAAAAAATGTGGGTTTTTTATACAATGAAGTACTTACTACTCATCCATAAAGAAGGATAAACCTGAGACTTTTATAGTAAATGGCTGCCACTCAAGACCATACTCTTAAGTGAAATAAACCAGATTCACATGAGTGAACATCATATTGTCTCCCTAGAGTGAGAAACTGAAAGAATAAATAAGATCCAAAATGTGCAGGAAAGGAAAAGCAAAAAATTATTTATATATATATATATATATATATATATATATAGTTATACTACTAATTTCTCTTAGTTCTTTGAAAAGAATGGTTTGTGCTAATATTGTTCAGACAATTAAATGCCTATATCTTGTACTCTGAGTAACTAAAGATAATGATGTGCTACATATTAACCATTGTTACCTTCCTATTATCTTACTTTGAAATTTTATTTTTTCCTCTTTAAAATAAAAAAAGCTTGCCTCTTTCTACCTATTTTTCAGGGCCATTTAAAATCCCACTTCATCATTAAGACATTTCTGATCACTCCTTCATCCAGAGATGTACTGCACTTTAACCCTTTCCACTTACTTAACATTTACTTCTTCTGACTTCATCATGAGCTCCACTTTCTGGTATATTTCATGGCTCTTCAACTCAACTTTAAACTTCTTGCAGTCTTAGGCTCTGCTAAAGTCCCATTCCATTGCCTCAGGCTCACAATCATCAGAAATGGAAAATTATCTGTTCTCTAGATGCTCCAGTGGTGCAATCAGTTAGCGCACAGTGCTTACAGAAAAACATCTATTCTCATACCAACACTTCAGTTCCACAATTACTCTATTGCCTACAGCCAAGTACCAGAATTACCCAAGCCCAGCTTCCCACCATTTCCAAGACCTCTTCTTGCATTGATGTACCAGGATCTATTCCTTACTTGACCTTACACCTTGTCTCATGCTTTTTCTTTATTCAATCAATGTTTTCAATTTTTATTTTTTATTAGTACATGATTATAGTACACAACAATTATATTCCTCATGGGGAGTTGCTACATGCACAGAACACATCTTAATTTTTTTTCATCTGTTTCCCTTCTCTTCTTTCCCCCACCCTTCACCTCTTGGACCCCTTCTCATTTGCAAAAGATCTATCTCCTTATTTTGTTACCTACCTTTTATTTTACTGTTTATCTTTTAGGTTTTTCATATGAGAGAAATCATGTGATATTTAAGCTTGTATGCCTAACTTATTTTACTTAACGTTATAGTCTCAACATTATACTCAACATTATAGTCTCATTCATTATCCTACAAATGACTAATGTTTTTTTTCTTAATGGCATAATAGGGCTCCATTGTGTCTAAATACCATATTTTCTTTATGCATTCATCTGCTGATGGACAATATAGGCTGTTCCATGATTTAGCTATTATTAATTGTGCTATTATAAATTTGGCTATGCATGTATTGCTGTAATATTGTATCTTAACTTTCTTTAGGAAAATACATAAAAGGGGTCGAATGGAATTTCTAGTGTTAGTGTTTTGAGGAATCTGCATACTGATTTCCATAGTGGTTGTACTAGTTTACATCCCCATCAGCAATGCTGAAGGGTTCCTTTTTCCCCACAGCCTCACCAGTATTTATTATTGTAGTATTTGATTTCTTTTGTTTCAGCTCTAGTGAAGTGAGTGGCTCTGACTCATCACTTACTATTAATATTTGCTCCATATACCATAGTAACAAGAAAGTATAATCATACCCAGTTTCTCTCAAATACTGTATCCTTTCCTCCTGTCCCTGCTAGATAAGGTGAGTCAGACATCACAAACCAGCTCGTCATCATGTTGAGTGTCCTTTTGTTCTTGGCAAAATGTCTCTTGCACTGGAGGGTTCCAAAATGAGTAATGAACTATTATTTATTTTAGGAAAGTATCAAAATATTAATTCCAAAGAGGACGAGGTGTGTGGAAAGAGCATAACACATAATAAACTTGGAAATACTTTCTGGTGTGGTCATAGCCTAACTGACAAGAGTCTCTTTCATGCCTAGCAAGTTGGGATAATTTCCTACCTCAATCTCATCACAATTATTACAAAATAACTTTGAGAGAAAGGTGGATTCCAGAGTGTGCTTTACACAACAAAGGAAAAAAAATCTCCAATTTAATTATCCTTAAAGCACCAGTTTAAGATTGGGTGTTGTTGTTTCCCCAAAATAAAGACTTCTAAATTCTAGACAAGCAAGTATATCCTGAGTATTCTACTATATACAGTAATGTGTTGGTAAATCAGCTCCCCAAACAAACAAACAAAAGACATACACAATCCTTAATTTATGGTATTTTTAAATTTCTATTGAGTCAATATTCCCTCTATAGCTAATTTCAAGCTATCGAGGGTTTTACAACTGGCTTGACAAATTCTTTTAGTTTGTATAAACTGGTACACATTAGCACCAGCACCCCCTGAAGCAAGTCACCATGTGTGTTGGTTTGAGAGCTACAGAGCCTCTCTCCTTGACCTTACAGAGTCTGTAATCTAGTAGAGACATCGACACATGCGTTTTGATTAATCATTTGGGTTGTTTTCCAACAGAAATCTGTATCAGCCTTGGTACTTATTATTTGAAGCCCATCATGGTAAGTATGATGAATTTCCCGAAGGTTTCATTCTGAAAGATTGATAGGTTGACAGTTTATAATAATGCAGCAATCATACCATATACTCTAAATGTTCTCCCTTATTACATTTTTAAGAACCACACTCTAATAAGGTTCTTAGGTAATTTTTTTCAACATTAAAGCATTTGTGGCTAGACACAACTAGTCTTTCAAGATATTTAAAGACCATTAGCAAAAAAAAAAAAAGTCCTCACTCCCACAGAAATTCTCTTGATGGAACAAGATAAAATTCTTCCATTTGCTCTCAAATTTTGTATCATTTATGAGCAAATCACAAATCACAGGGGGAGGGGAAGCACATCAAGATGAAAGCGCATTACAGGAGCACATGCATAGGTTATGTACAGCACGTTCTGAAAATGCTCCCCTGCATCTTAGTTCAGTGTGTAAAATCATCTCTGTGATAATACAATTTTCTCTGTAGTGAGACTAGTAAAGAACTTGCAGATTTCTGTCTCCAATAATGGGTGAAATCTTTGAGGTTTGGATTTGCTCTGCAAACACATTTTAGGAGCAAACAGACTAAAGTATGAATGAGAAAAATCTGACGTTAATAAAAGTTTCATTAAGTAGGATCCATTATCTGATATCATGTCCTATAAGAACTCACAAGTCTAACCAACTATAGCAAGAGAATACCATGTCCTGTGTAGTTCACTTTGAATTTGGTCACTAATAGTTTTTTTTCTTTCAAATGCTGCTCAGCTATCCTGTGCAGCCACCATATTTACTCTATCTCAGTTGCAGCATCCCTTTTCCACTGGGTTTGGATTCTTCAGGGAGCCCAAATCCTGAAACCAAAAGAGGTCATGTATTTGCTTTTTTAGTCTTCTTATTGATGGCTATCTGTAGATATTTAGCTACGGTTCTTCCTTCATATTTCTATAACTTCTACCCATCTCTGAGAAATTTTCTAACACCCTTTAGTATCTGGCTGGAAAAGTAGATAAGCCCATGGGTATTCCTAGACTCAAATTCCTCTCCCTCCCCTCCCTTCATGTACTGCATTCCACTGGGTAGGTAACCTTATAAGACATCTTTAGCCTTCTAAGGAAGTTTTCCCATCTCTAGAATGGTAGCAATGCTTAAAAATTGCTCTTTAAGTATCCAATTCAAATGCATTAATAAGGGTTCATCTACTCCCCTGCCAGAGGGAATCTGTCCCTCATCTTGTCTTCCAATGGGTCCAATTAAAGTGTGCCTCATGGTTCTCACTAAACTGGAGAATATTTGAAACCTCTAACCCATCACAGTCATATTCAGTTATCATAGCCATGGGGTACTTAACAATATCCAGCAGAAAGCCTTGTAGCTGGAATCTCTTTAAGGACGGGTAGCACATCTCCCTTGTTCATTGCTTCTCTTTTTTAGCACATGCTTGACAAAAGCTAAACATGCAAAAAATACTGTTTAGATACAAAATAGGTCCCAAGTAATAGATAACATGTCTTGTAACAAATGATGCATAAATCAGTGGTGGCTGCATCAGTCAGTGTTTACTAGAGAAACAGATATAATACAAGATATACAAATACATATGAATGTACAGATTGACTTACAATGGCTGTCTGTAGAGTTGGGTGTGGAAGAGTGCAAAAGTTCCATCTGCACATTGGGAATCTGAAGGCTCCAGGTGAAGACCTGGAGCTCCATGTATTGTGCCATGTGAGTCCATATCAGGGGCCAAAGGATATGCATCGGAAGGCTGAAGAGTCTGCATTGGAAGACTGAAGGGTACACGTGGAAGTCAGGAGACAACATCCAAAGTGAAAGCAAAGACTAGAACTCCTCTAAAGAAAGAAACAGTCCTTCCTTCTTCGTTTCTCTTTTACAGCATTCTGGCGATAATCCTCCTTAGCGTGGGTCTTCCACACCCAGAGCTATGCTGAGCCAATTTAGTTGGATGTTATTTACTTGAGGACACAATCAATCAACTATCACAGTGGCCAACTGAGAATTCTTGAAAGTTCTCGTTCACCATTCTATGCCTGGTGTTCTGCATATTCATGATCAGTAAATGATTAGTAAGGGAATTAATGAATCAATCAACCGACCAATTTAGTAGTGACCCCTGTTGCTCCATGGGAGGCAATGTGCAGCCTCCTGGGTGCAGTCTGAGTGACATTGTGCTTTTAGGGGCAATGGAATAAATATCAAACAAAATAACCCATGAGTTTTCTCTAAATCAGTGGGTCCCAACCAGGGCAGTTTTGCCCACCAGGGGTTATTTGGCAATATCTGGAGACATTTTCGGTCATCACAACTGGAGGACTGCTACAGGCGTCTAGTGAGTAGAGTTGAGGGATGCTGTTAAACGTCCCACAGTGAACAGGACAGCCCTTCCAAAAAAAATTTATTTGGCATCCAGTGTCACTCATCTGAGCATTGAGAAATCTAGTTTTAAATGATCAATTATGCAGATGTTATTTTCTTTTTCTGGTGTATATTAAAATACGGGTCAAAGTGATTGAGACTTTCTGTACAATGCCCTGTGCCATTCACAAAAGTACGGAAAGTTGGGATTAGGAGGAACCCTAGAGCTCATCAAATCTCGACTTGGCATTTTACAATGGAAACCTGGAGGTCCTGAAAGGAGAGAATGGGGAAGGTGTCATGGGACAAGTGAGGCTTCCAACCCCATACAATTGTCAAGGCCTCTCCCAGTTTCTTTCCAAATGCCAGCCTCCCTGTATCTCTCAGCGACAAGTTCAACTCTAGCCTAGACACTGCAGCCTGTTTCCCTGGATTAGGGAACCATTTCCCACTCCCACCATCCCCAACCTACATAAATAACTTCTGCTATATCATGAACTAGCCATGCTATTTTTTTATGTAATAACTTCATTTAAATTGTCTTTTTTTTCTTAATAACATTTAATAAGCAAATCTTTTATCAGTACCATAAGCAAATGTGGTCTCATTTGGTGTAATTAAAAGGGACCTAAAATTTGCACAATTCAAATAAAAAAATGTTTGATGTTACCTTTAAGTCTCTGAGGCTGGGTTCTGCTTTGTCTTTGTTAAAAAGGGAAACTCATAAGCGTAGGAGGTATTGAAGACATATTGGCACCAAATGGAGACTTTTTCCTTAATATACAAAGTACCAGGAAAAGATTAAAAAGGGACGATATTTCTAACTGTGTACTTCAATATTATTTATGGGCATACCTGTGCACCATTTAAAATCATCTTTTATTCTCTTGGAAGTATACTTATTTGGGCAATACTGGATTAGAGGAATAAGAAAGAACAAGATCATTTCTGGTCTCTTTGATATATGGTCCTTCTTTCGTCTCTCAGACTGAAAGATGCAAGTATGTGGGTTCTTCTTTGCTCCTATGCCATGCACAATTAAAGGGGAGAATGGAATGAAGAATTATTCCCTATGAGGCAAACTTTCATAGGTTGCCTTTCAGAGTAGAAGTGTAAGGTCGGAGAAGTCCATGATCTTCATGATTTTCATCCTTGTAAAATCTCTTCCCCTCTGAGTGTGGGCTGAATCAGTGAATCTGACTATATTACATCTGTGATTGTTATACTTTGTGGCAAAAGGGAAATAATCCTGGGAGCCTGACCTTGCTTCAAAATTGGGTTTTCTTTAGCTGCTTGCTGCAAAGGAAGTGAGATGGATGCACTCACTCCAACTAGCCTGGAGTGAAGCAAACATCCATGCTGACAACGTTGTACGGGAGCCACATGGCTGGGGCTAGGGTGGCCCCTCGAGGGGCACTTCCTGGCAATGACAAGCAGGGAAGTGGGGGCCTTTGTCTTACAAATACAAGGAAATGAATCCAACCAAGGCCACCAACCTTAGAAGAGGACCCTGAGCCAACACCTATGACAGACAGAGGCTGTGAGATAATAACTTGGTGTTGTATTAAGCTAATAAGCTTCGGAGAGCTTGGAACATAGCATGAGAAACCCAATATAAAGGGATATAGGGAGGAATATGATAGGCTCCCTGCCATTGAGGAACTTATATTCTAGTCCTGAAGAAAGATAAGATACACATGAGGTAATTTTAATATTGATCAGGTAGCTGTATACACTTATTTCTGAGAAAGACACAAGCAAAGCGGAAAAGAGATATGGCTGAAGACAATAAGAAAAACCAAGAAAACTCTCTCAGCAAGTAGAGAGGTAGCTCCAGTGCAAGTGGGTGGACCAGGCCCTGCTTGACCTTGAACCCAAGGTCACTCAGCATACTGCTAATGGGTTTAGTTTACCTAGATCCAGTCCACTTTTCAGCTGTAAGATTTGAACAGTAGAATAAAGTGCTCTGATCCTCAATTTTCCTCATCTGACAAAGAAGGGGTAATAATAACAGTGCCTACCTCTGGTAGGTAGGATCTGGTATTAGCCAGAAAATGACAGAGCCTTCTTCCTTGCTTGTGTGGATTCTACATCTGTTTGCATCCACCCAAGTTCAAGGCTCCCCAGATGGGCCACCTTCCTGGACACCACCTCTCGTGTTTGTAAGTCCCAAGATGAGGCCACCCACACAGTGACCTACACACCTTATGTCCGGATATTTACAAGTTATAAATCAAGCTAGAATCTGTAAAATAAAAGGTTTATTCTCCTATTCTGGTGAATGTACTTCATACTGACAAAATTGTTTTAGAAATTATTTTATATAATATTGGTTAATGCTACCTTGCCTCAATTTGGGATACATCTGAAGGACTGCAAATTAACACTCACCCATCCAGTCAGTGGTCTCTAGCTACAAAAATCTCAGATGAGGCTCCAGCCATCTGATCTAATCAATCGCTGCATACTGACCACCAGGAAAAAGGTGCAGGACTCCTACTCACAGGAGTCACCACAACCGTCCTTCCCCTGGGTATGTGCCCAGATGTTCCCCCAAGATAGGGCTCCAAGGAACCCAGAAGCCTCTCCCAACTCCAACCTGGGAAGTACCAATTTAAGAGGCCAGAAGGGACTAGGAACTGAAGGGCTGGGGACAGGATCTGGGAAGGCAGAGAGCCTCTAAGACCCAGGCACTAAGCTCCCAGGGGATACAACAGCAGATAAGTGACAACTTTCTCAGCTCTAGAGCCACCTATAAAATTATCCAAGGCCTCAGCTGTATCCATGCAGAGGATCAACCTCTTCCTTGGCCTGATTCTGCCACCACTACTTTCTTGCAAGTGTGTCTTCTATAAACATGTCAATCTGTTCCCAGATGACCTAGTCTGAAGCAGTCACCCTGTCACCCATGATGAATTGGGCACATAGGCGTTTTCACCTATGGAATGCCTCTCTGCAAGTGGCCCTTTGAATCTGTACCTTTAGCTCCCAGACCCCTCATGTTTCCACCTGCTGGTGCACACCTGATGGCATGCAAGCCAGATATCAGAACTCCAGGGAGAAATGGTGCCATTACCTCTTTATTAAAGCAAATTGTTTGCATCCTCCTCTGGCAGTTTGCCTCATGAACACTCCCCCTTGCGAGGACCAGCTCTGTGCACCGATCGCTTTTTGGCATTTAAAAAAAAAATCATTTAATTATGTGCAAAGAGAAAGTCAGTCCATGTGTCATTTGTTGGCCAGGTTTGTTTGGGACTTTATCATACATATCACTGTAGCCTATTATTCCTTGGCAGATTGGACAAGTTTCAAGGTTAATAAAAATGTTCTGGCAAATTGCTATTTTGAAAGTGATTGAAGGAAATGTCCCACTCAAAGCATATGTTTGACCTTTTGGGAGAGGAAAAAAAAGAAGAAAATGCTTGTGGAAGCCTCATGCCATTTGAGTTCTTTTGACAGCTCTAAATTGTTTGGTGAGCACTGAGTTGCTTTAAGCACCATAGAGACCAGAATTTCCTTCCAAACTCTTTCTCCCTCCACTTGGATTCATCATTTTAAATAATAATGACAGTAAGCATAAAGTAATAAGAAGTCGCTTTTTGTAGTCAGGTTGAGTGCTTTGTGCTCTGCGTGTATGATCTTATTCAGTGTTCACAATAACCCAGGGACATTGAAACTCTTCTGCACTTTCACTGTTTAAAAGAAGAAACTGAAGTTCAGAGAAAGTTAAGAATTTGCCCACAATTTAAGTATTTAAGAGGTAGAACCTAGACAAAGACCTAGGTCTGATCTGCAAACCAAATGCTGCTTATCTTCAGTCACAACTACAGGGGACCACAAGGGGCTTTCTGTAACTAATTTGCTCTATAAGTATTTTCCAGATTTGAAAAAGATCGCATTGTTTCTGCATAACTGGTCAGGAGTTCAAGGGAACTCATACCCTGCAACAAGACCTCAAACCATGATTCTTGAGAGTTGGGGTATAAAGATCCCGGCTCCTTTGTCCTTGGCTTGGGATGATTCTGATGCTTGTGTTATACACTGTTCTCCATAGCTGCTCCTAGCAATAAGCTCCAGCCACCCACTGTCATAGTTTATCCAATAATGCATCTTTCATTGGCCACCTGTTCTTTCTTGTACCATTCTGATTACTAACTAGTGTCCCTAGCATCTCCCAAATGAACAGCCTGTGCTTAAATATTTTACTGAAAGTCATTTCTGGAATAATCTAAAGTGAGAGGACTCCCTTAAAAATCTCCCTGGGGGGCCAGAGATATAGCTCAGTAACACAAGCAAGGTTGCGAGTTTGATCTCCAGTACAAAAAAACTCCCTGAGACAGAGGAAGGACAAATTTTGGGCTGATTCACCCTGCTCCCCTGATGATAATTTTGTATAATTCTGTCTCTAGTGACTTTGGTCCTAACACTAGTGACCCCGGGCTGACCATTAGTCATCTTCCCATTGCTGAAGCAAATGCCTGACATACACAAGTTTGAGGAAAAAAAGGTTTGTTTTGGCTCATGGTTCCAGAGGTTTCAGCCCATAGTGGACTGGCTCTAAGGCAGAAGCATCATGACAGAAGGGCACAGCAGAGGAAAACTGTTCACCTCCTGGCAGCCAGGAAGCAGAAAGACAGGGAAAATCCAGAGACAGGGGAAGGGATCAGGGATAAGAATACATGCTTCCAGAGTACACACCAGACCTCGCCTTGTAACAGCATATTCAACTATGAATATAGTCCCCTTATGATCTAATCACCCTTTAAACACCCCACCTCTGAACACGTCACCCTTTTGGGAGTCATTTTTACCCAAGCCATAAAAGACTACCTCTTAACCACTTTCATGGAAGCAGAAAAATTCTATCCCAGGAAAAATCTCCCCACAAGGAAAAATGTATCATGAGAACCTTTATACCCAGAAGTTATAGACTTAAGATTTCTGGAGATGATAAAAGGCATAATAAGAGTAGATAAATCAACACTTCTAGATGTGATTTCACCACTAACCCTCCAAAACAGTGTGCTACAGTAACCTATGCTCAAGTTCACGAACTTTGCTCTTAGATGCCCTAGGTTTAAATCCTGGCTCTGGTACTTAGAAGGCATATGACCTGGGCAAACTTCTTAATTTCTCATGACTTTATTTCCTCAGTAGTAAAATCATAATAATCACCTCTACCTCATGGGGTGGTTGTGAGTGCAGTTCAATTTATATAAAGTATTCACACAGTACCTGGTACATAGTTAAGTACCATTAAGTACTACCAATTTTTAAAAAATTATTATTGTTACCAGGTTATTGGGGAAGAGACAGTAGAATGATTACTCAATAAATGTAAGGATTACTCAATAAATAAACCTTGATAACTTTGCCTAACTCTCCTCTTGAGGGACTCATTTTGCTACTTCCAAGACCTACAGTCAAATTAGTAATTTACAAAGAATTCTCAAGATGAACGAATTTGTTTATGGGTCTGAGTCCTTGACCTAAGTTTATGCACACCCATCCAAATGACATATTACAATTCCAGAGCAGCTGGAAAAGTAAGCAGAGAGAAACATTGTCCTAAAGTAGCATTTTTATTCTTTGGATAAAAATTCAAAGCAATTCCACAAGCAAGGGTCACCATGACTGGATTTCCCCACACTTCACTGATCTTTACTACGTCACCTTCCTGGTGCCCTAATACCATAACGTTCTTTCCAGTTTAGATTCTGTGCAGTTGCTTCTGCCACTTCTTATTTGAAGGACTATGTTTCCCTCTCTTTCTTGGAAACCTCACCCAAGGGATCACTTAAACTCCTTATGTACAACATCCTTTATTCAACTGGACCCTCCCACTCCATGATTTATTGAATCTTTATTTTTCTTTTCTTTCCTGGCTCATCATCTATACACATCAGACAATTCACTTTGTTTTGTGTTTTGAAAATTAAAATGCACTAAATCTGGAGTCCACAGCCTAGTCATATACCTGTTACCTTAGCAAAAACACATAACCTCTCTGAGCCTCTGTTTCCATACCTATTACCCATCACTCACTCATAAGTGCCTGAAAATGATACCCCAAGCAACCTGCAGCTAATGAGAAAAGAGAGTCAGTGAATAAATGTCCCAGTGTCCTTGTCTCTTGGTAGGACAATTCTGAGATATAATCTAGAGCAAGGTTCATCACATTTGTTCCAAATGACTAGACAGTAAATATTTTAGCTTTTGTGGGTCCTGTGGTTTCTGTTGACCCCAATTCTACTCTAGATCATCAATGAACAAACAGCTTTGGCTATGTCCCACTACAAATGAATTCATGAAACCAACAGATGCCCCCTTACCCCTATTCTAGAGTGAGCCAGGGAATGACCAAGGGAGTTGAACCTAATTGCCCATGCTTGTGATTCACTCATTAACGTACTCATTTTCTTTTCTTTTCTTTGCCTCCCTGAACACTCTGGAGCCACACTGGCTGAAGTCACCTTCCAATCCCTGATCTTGGCTGTGCTTTGGGGGTAACCCACACTGAGACTAAAGGTCGTGAAGATAACATATTAGGAGTTGTGAGGCCATATGATGGGAAATTCAACCAGTCTAACAGGGCCCTAAGAGTGTTCCAAGCAAGGGGAACAGCATTCTTTTTAGGTATGAATAGGGAGGAATCATGGCTGCTTTGATAAACCAGCCAGAGTTGCTGGAACATGGAAGAAGGAGGCAGTAAACAAAGAATTGTGGCCAAAGAGATGAACAAGATCCTGAGGGACCATGTAAGCACACCAGGGCCTTCGGTCTCAACCTGAAAGCTGTTTAAAACCACTGAAGTAGTGGAGCCACTGAGCAGCATGACATGATATGCATGCACAGGTCAGGCCAAGAGAGCCACCAGGAGCTCCACCTCCTGTCCCCCAGCCTATCTCAGGGACTTGCCTTCTACAGTCCTACTCACCTCCATGTGCTTAGGACCCAGACAAGAAATCAAAGCATCACCCTAAAACAGACTCAGAAACAGCTAAGTATCCTCCATCAACCAGGGATCCAGGGGAAAATAACCAATAAAAATATATAATAAAACAACTACAGAACAAACAAGGCTGCAGCACTTGAGTCTTGCCAGGTTATTGCTTAGACTTGGAGAAGGATTTTGAAGTAATATTATTTGATTCTGCTGGCTCCCAGCCAATTATTTCAAAAATGCCCTTTCCTTCTTCTTGCTTTGCATTTCTGTCTTGAAGAACTGATGCTATAAAGCCTTCAGTAGAAAATCCTAGAAAAATGGTCCCTTTTTCTGTCCTCTCCCCTAACCTCTTACACAGACAGTAAAGAAGGAACTGTCACCCAGACTTGCTCACGTGCTCCTATCTCTCCCATACTCTCCCTTCTTTCAGGCATGTAGATAGTTGATGCCTAGCATCATTTTGAGGGATAGCCCTTCAATGCTTGTGATCTCAGAGGACTCTGTTTTACCCTCCTCTGTAAGAATCCACTCCAATGTTTGAAATAAATACACAGTGATACAGGAAAGCTTTTGGAAGATTCTCAGTGTGACCACTAGGATGCTGGTGAGACTTTTTCCTAGAAGAAGTTCGAGGGTGGGAACAGCCACTCTCATCCCTGTGGATAAATTCAGTCTATAAACAGGTCTTTCAGGGGTAAATTTCAGGGCAAATGACTGGACTTCTCTATGCCACTTGGTCACAAGCCATGTACCTTCTAAGCATGCCAAGACACCCTCCCACTCTGCTGGCCTTTCCTGATGTGTTGCAGAGCGTATGAACACGTGTATGGGTGCACAGCTGTTAGCTAGGTTTCCTTCAGTTGCTTTGAGGAAGTGGTACTGTACCGTTCCTACAGGTAGTAGCAAGGCTGACATATTTGTAGATTCAAAAGAAAGTCAGCCCTTGATATGGCTTGGATCAAACATATCTCCTCGAAGGCTTATAAGTTCAGGGGTGGGGTTTTGGAAATTAAGGGGGCACTTACCTCCTCAGTGGGTGAATTCATTGATGAATCCACAGTGGAGCTGGCTGTTAGAAGGTGGGGCCTCACTGGAGGAAGGAGACCATGGAGGGCATGACTTTGAGAGGTACAATCTGGTCCTTGGCCCCTTACTCTCTCGTTCTTCCTCTGCTCTCAGTTTCCTGGCTGCTATGAGTTAAGCAACTTTTCTCCACATGCCTTTCTGCCATGATGTTTCTGCCTTGGACCCAGAGGCCACAGACTGGACTTCTGAAACTATGAGGCAAAAGAAGCCTTTCCTCCTTTAAGTTGTGTGTATCAGGTATTTGGTCACAGTGACAAAAAAATAAAAACTGACTCATACAGCCCCACAGCTTTCACTTGCAGTCTGAAGTTGAATAGAACTTTTTTTCTTTCCTTTTCTCTGGTACTCTTTTGGTCATGGTGAACTGAATACTTTCCCAAGCCAAGTAGTTATGGGAATCACAAATCCCATAAAGACAGGGACCCCTCTTTGGCTAATGTTTCAGTTATATTTCTTTTTGTTACAACTGACAGAAAATCCATCTCATAGCTACTTAAGCAAAAAGGAAATTATTAGTCAAACCCAATTGAGAAAACTAGGGTCAAGGCTGACTAGAGGTGTAGGTTGGTTCTTTTTTTCTCTTTTTTTTTAGTGGGAAATGTGCTATCATTATTGAAGTCACTTTAGACTTTTTAAAAAAATTTTAAAGTAATAAATTACAAAAAGTTTTCACTTACTATAAATGATGTTGAAACATTTTCTGATTCTTAACAAATGCATTTCACTGCAACCTACTTACTCTTTTCTATTATATTTTACTTTTTAATGCCAGTGGCGACCCACATTGCACAACTCACTAATTGTCATAACTCACTGTTTGAAACTCAGAATTATCTGCTCAAACTTTCCTAGTGAACAGTCTGAGCAGTAGGGGTAAGGGAAGTGTGTCATGGACCCTTTCTCTCTCTCTCTTTCTCTCTCTCTCTGTTTTGCTTGTGTTGGCTTTGTCCTTTGGTACCACATGGAAGCAAGATGGTGTCCATTGTTTAGGCCTTAAATCCCCTCTGCTTTAGTCCTAAGGGCCCAGACTTTGATTAGCTCAAGGACCATGCCTAACCCAGCTGCTATAACCAGATGCATGCTATTTGTGGACTAGACTTCATGATATGCTTTTCCCATGACCAGGCATGGAGCTGTATCCAACCACATTGCTGAAAGCAAACGAAGGAAGATCAGAGTATGCTTACATAAGAAAGGTGGAAGGAAACAGACTGTGCAAACCATACACGTCCTCTAGAGGGCTAGGCCTAATCTCAGGTGAAATTAGCAATAGCTTATGATGGACAAACAGGAGTTACTGCTTCAAATGCGGTTTCCTGCCGACTCACCAATAATGGGAAAATTTAACCAGGACTCGAAGCTATTTTTATCACAGAAGATAACACAAGTTGTCAATGTTTCCAGAAGAGAGAAGTCAATTCAGACCAAAGGGTAAATACCCAAGGCACATTTTTCTTTTATTTAGAGTGGAAGGGAAAAGGCATTCTTCTTATAACATAAGCACCAGAATACGGATGGCTAATAATGAAAACAACTTTATCTGTCACTGTTCTAGAGACAAAGAAGTGCAAGATGAGGGTGCTGCCAGATTCAGTGTCTAGTGAAGGACTGCTCCTCATAGAGGACCACGCTGTAACTTCATAAAACAAAAGAAGCAAGAGATTTCTGGGGGGTGTTTAATAAGAGCACTGATTTCATTCATGAGGACTCCTCCCTTGTGAACTAATCACCACTCAAAGGCCTTACTTCCTGATACCAACACTTTAGTGGCTAGGATTTCAGTAGATAAAATTTGGGGCTGTGGACAAACATTCAGAACAAAGCAGTATCGTATGAATATTTATACAATGGCATAGAGGAGAGGTGTAGAAAAGAAAGTTGCAAAGAAAAATATCTACCTTATTAAGTTTGGCCTAAGGCTTGCCCAACTCTCGTATACTAAAGATACCATATTTTAAAATATATCTGAAAGCGGTTTCCACACTGTGCCTAGAAAGCCCTTTTTGCTATGAGAAGCAGAAGGAAGAGATAGAAAATGCATTCCATTTCCTCAGAAGAATCACAACTTTCTTGTACAGTAGATTATGCAGTATAAAATCAGGATCACCACGCATATTTCTGGAAATTGCACTGTGAATGGTGTCCCCTAAAATTCTGCACTGTACAGGCTGCATGATCATATACAAAGGCACTGTAAAGATGTCTTAAAGTAAGTCAGCAAGCCCCTTTTGGTCCAGGGTTGGCTGGATCCAAGGTAGAAACATCATGGCAAATGCGTGTCGCGGAGGAAAGCTGCTCACTTCCTGGCAGTCAGGAAGCTGAGAAAAGAAGACCCATAGAAAAAGGGGCCAGGAAGCAGGTAAAGACCCCAAGGTCTTCAGAACCAGGCTTTCTAATCTCTCAGGCATCTCTCAAGCCATGAAGCTAAGATTAACCATGTCGGGAGTCATTCCTCAAGTTTTGTTCTACAGAAATATATTTCCTCAAAGTTTTAATCACGATTGTACACTCAACAGTTCATTGAATTAAGGAGTTTGAAAAATGCCAAGTCTAAATAGCCCTTTCCCACAGACCTTCTCAGTCTTAAGTATGCCAACATGTGCAAGAAATACAGAATGAAGCACTTTCTGAAATATGAATGGTGGGATTATGTGAAAAAAATACATTTTGAGAAAAGCTAGCTCAGTGCAAAATGAGAAGCAGGCATGCTTCCTTTTTCAAAGCTTGTTTATGTTTCCTTCAACAAATCACTATTGAGCACCTACTGTGTGCTAGGTCTTGGCAAAAATATCAGTTATGAACTGCATGGTCAAGTTCCATGCCATTTTTGCTTATAAAACTTTGTTAAGATAAAGATCAAAGTTCTAAGGACATAAAGGCAAAAAGATTTCAGTCCAGCCTTCTAAATGTTCACAATTTAGGGGAGGTGGACCCACCAATAATTTACATATAATAGTGTAGAAACTGAAATGGATATTATTACAAAGTCAAATGGGAACATCTAGAAAGAGGGCTACACTTGGACAGAGTGGGGAGTGTTAAGAGGAGACTTCACAGGGAAGGAAGCATATGAACTGAGCCTTAAAACACGAAGAAGCAAAGCCCCCCAAAGTGAAGTGACTATAAAGACACATGACTTAGTAGAACCAGATACAGAAGAGAGCAAGTAGGATCCCACATGTTACAAGACTGAAAGAAGAAAAACTGCTCCACTGACTTCTCTCGGGTGCTTAAGGGGAGCTTTGGGCCCTTGTAGAGTTAAAAGCATGAAGTTGGGTAGATGTGCACCAGCCCTCCTCTATGTGGCAGCTCTGCATTCACATATCTGGCAGGCTCTGTGTGGAGTGAGCTGCTCAAATCTCACTGGTGTTAAGCAAAGAACAATCATGTTTCCAAGGTGTGTTTTCTGGCAAGGCAGATTATACCTTCCACTTGAAGAGAGAGGCTGGGATGGATGCCAAACCCACTACAAGCCACTCTGGTCCTTAAAATGACACTTACAGGGACTGGAAAATATAAACTGGATCAGTCACTCAAGACAGAATAGCAATCATAACTGTAAAATTCCCATTCAGCTCTGTCCAATCAGCAGTAGCAAAGGGAATGATCTTTGTCAGCTCTGCCACCAGCCAATTTAAAAAATGAAATAAATAAATAGATGCGATGTATATACATATACATCCGTATCATATGTACTACTCAGTAAATGATTACAAACTGAGCACACCTAGATAGCCAGCACTCAGATCAAAACAACAGATAATAACCAGCACCACACAAGCCCCCCTACACACACACACACATTTCTCTCTAGTTGCTCTCCCATGGACATCCACAATCTTTACTTCTAAAGGGATGGATTAGTTTTATCTGTTTTATATTTCAGAGGAATGGATCAATGATGTGCACTTTTGGGTGGGGCCTTCTCTCAGTCACTATGCTTATGAAAGTCTTCATGCTCTTATATATCATACTAGATTACCATCCTCAAAGTCCAGTATTCCACCCACCATTTATTTATTCAGCTATGCTGTTGTCAGTGGATACTTGGATAGTTTCCATTTTCTTGGCTATTACACATTGTGTTACCATCAGCACTTTAGTTCACTGTCTTTGGTGATATATGTATTTATCAATTTATTTTGGGTATATATCCAGGAGTGGAATTTTTGTGTCATGAAATAGGTGTATGTTCAGCTTTGTCAACAGATATTGCTGAACAGTTTATTCAAAGTAGTTTTATCAGTTTAACCAGTAGTGTTTCAGTTCAACTATGACTTTATAAGGTCATGGGACTGATATGTAAGTGATATTGCTTTAGAAGTATAATCTGCACAACCTGAAGGACCAGAGAAATGCATGATTTTTCATGTTTATTTGTCACCTGGATGCCCTCTTTTATGAATTATCTGTACAACTGTTCATTTGCCTTAGGCTCTGTCTTTTCCATATCGACTTGTAGGAGTTTGGGGTGTATTTTTGATATGT
>RJWT010014629.1:0-20964 GCA_004365215.1 Cuniculus paca | reverse complement strand
GACCAGTGGAAAGTCCTCAGGGCTGGCTTTTCTTTCCTTTCTATCTATAGCCCTGGCAACAGCAAGAAAGACCAGGGCTGGCAACACAACAGTGACACAACTCTGAGGTCCAGTAGTGCCAAAGTTAGAGACCTGGCCAGAAATGGGGTGGGAGGACCAGAAAGCAGCACCACCACCCAAGCATGAATCCTGAGTCCTGAGAAGGAGGACCAGGAAGCAGAGTCCCACAGGAGAGAGCAGCAGCGGTGCTGGGGATTGGAGGAGGAGCGGGGGCCTGAGTATCTGTGGACATTTACATGGAGGTCGGATTTGCCGACTGGTCTCCCTGGACCTGAGCTGTCTATCTTATGATAGACTTTGTCACTTACACTTGCAGTTTTCTAAAGCTGCAAGCATCGGAGAGAAATGACAGAAGTATCCTAAGATGTCTACACCTTTGGAAGCCAAATAAACCTGAGAAGTTGTAGAAGCATTGACTCTTTGCTTGGACTGGCAGAAGTATTTGGGCATTAATGTTTAATTTTTTAGTTTATCTCAGTAAAACTTAATGAATAGAAGCAATTCCACCAAGATAACTCCTTTTTCATCGTGATATGGTTTGGCTATCGCTGTCATGTGCAATCTGTGCACATACACAGATGCATATATGTATGCAGACGAGAGTGCATGCATGCGTGTAGATCATAGTTAATAATACATACTGTGTGCTATAGTTTCCATGTTGAATATCCCCAAATGCCCACTGCTGAGAGCTTGGTTTCACCTTCTGGTGCTGTCAGGGGTTGGTAGAACTCGAGGAGGTGGGACCTTGGGGGAAGCAATTAAGATATTGGTATCATAACCTTGAAGGGGATATGGGGAGCCTAGCTCTCTCTGTCTCTTTCTCTGTCTCTGTCTCTCTCTGCCACTCTCTCCATCTGTGTGTGTGTGTCTGTCTCTCCTCTCCAGCTGCCATAGGAAGATCAGCTCTGCTCCCCATGAACTTTCCACCATCATGTTCTGTCTCTGTCACAGGTCTCAAAGCAATGGCCAAGTGACCATGAACTGAAACCTCTGAAACAATGCACCAAAATGAGCCCTCCCCATCATGAACTGATAATCTCCGTCGTTTTGTCACAGCAGTAGGAAACTAGCACACTTTGTGATGGATGATGCAAAATGATTCACAATAATCCAAAGTAACAGCATAAAAAAAAACAAACAAAGTAACAGCATTATTATTCATGTTAGATAAAATGTATTCAATGACACTCGAAGCAACTTGAAACTTCACCCCCCAAAAGTGTTCAGGGGATTCAAGAGCTAGGTCACATGTGTTTAGGTTTCTGATTGCATGCCCCATCCTAAAGGTACCTTCCTGCCTCACTCAAATTCAGCTTCCCCGCTGTGCTCTCTCCCACTCCTGCTTTGCTCTCCTGTGCTGTGCGTATTATAACTTATGGCCATTATGTGATAGGAATACCCCAATCAGGTTTCTTCTTTGTCAGGGAAAACATTCTGCTGCTGACGACCAAAGCTTCTTGGTTTCTTGTTAATTGCTCTGTCCTGTGGCTGTCAGGACACTGTTCGGAGCCCCACAAAGCTGCAGCAATTGCTTCGTGCAGACTCCCAGGTCTCCACAGCCCCGTCCTGGACTTTCATCCCTGTTCATGATGAACACGAGGTGGCTGCCTCACCCCAGTCCCTGCTCTTCAGGCTTCAGCTCAGTCCCTGCAAATATTTGATATTTTTACAATGGCATCTGTTTGCCACATAACTCAACAGAATTTGCCCTTTTTATACAGTTTCCACAGACTCAACCAACTGCAGATCAAAAACATTGAGGAAAATACTGCATCTATAGTGAATGTGAAATTTTTTATCATTATTCTCTAAACAGTATAGTTTATCCTAACAGTCACTGACACAGCATTTGGAGTATATTAGATATTAGAGGCAATTTAAAGTATACAAGAAGATTGCACAGGAAACTTCCAAGTTCTGTATTACTTTATGAGTTTTGAGTATCTGAGGGTTTGGGGACCCTTGGTGGTACCAGAGCCAATTGCCATGGGCACCAGGGATGGCAACAGCAGTGTGTGGCATCCTGTCCCCCTCTCCTCTTCCAATTTATTTCCTTCAACATCAAATCATGACGCAAATCAAAGTTACCCAGGATTTCTCCTTCATAAAAAAGTATCAGTGTCTTGCTTAAACACTAGTTTTTTTCTGTCATTCAGAGCTACTTGAAAAATGGTTTTTTTTTTCCCCACTTACCAGTTTGTTGAAAGAATCAGGCAATGCTGAAGGAATGCTGCCAACTTAGGCAGTAAAACAGCCTCGCTCAGGCCCCAGGCTCACCCCTCCACAGACACGCACTCTCGAACAGTTCATTTGCTGTCTCCGCAGTTCAGCCTTGTGTATAAAATGTGAATAGAGCTGTGTGCTCCTAGAACACTTAGAAAAACATGAACTGAGAGATTTTTACACGAGCTTTACAAATCACTTTAAAGCACTAATTGCATGAAGTCATGTTATCGTGGCTGCATTGGAAAAGAACAAATGAAGTGAGAAAGTACAAATTTTATTCTGTCCAGAATCCAGTAATTTTTTTTAAATGCATGATAAATTTAAGCAGAAGAACAAAATGATTAAGGGTCTAAAGAATGAAAAATATAGACTTCCAAGTTCTCAGAACATAGGAGATAACTTTCGTCTTCAGATATGCTGTCACCTTTTTCATGGGCTTCGTAAATTGATGGTGGTGTTAACAGTTTCAAGCTTCCCTGGTTCCTGTCTCCACCACCGTTGCTAGGTGCCTGGATCCTTCATTTACCGCGTCGCTTGTGAGAGGAGGTCTAGGACTGCTTCATGTTTTCGCAGATCTTCTCTTGTATCATGTGTAGGGCCACCCCAACATGTTCCGTCTTGAGAATTCAACCACATCTACAAAAGGAATCAGGCTTTCTGCCTACAAAGCCAGGAAGAGCTACTGTTATTGAATCTTACTGGAAGGCTGTCCCCCATTCTGCCTCTGGTATCTGTGACTCACTGAAACTTTCTTGGATAAACCTTCTGTTGTGGTTTGTATGAAGGGTATGAAGATGTCCCCTTAAATCTTCATGTGGTCATAGGTGGGGCTTTTTCAGAGGTGGCTGAACCTAGAGTGTGTAAATGATTAATGGTGCTATGCTAGGATTTAGGGTGCTAGGACTAACAGTGGGTGATTACTAACTCAGTCCACTGATTGGTGATTACTAAATCAGTCCAGTAGGCTGCATACCATATAAGGGACAGAAAGAGGCTCATCTTATCCCTTGTTTGCCTGGTCTGCTACCTTTTGTGTGTCATGAACTGTTTCTCCTCTGCAATGCCTGTCTGCCATGCCACCCTGCCTTGGAGTCAGCTGATTATGGGCTGAAACCTCAATAAACTGTGAGCTTTAAATAAACCTTTCCTCCTTTAACTTTAAGTGTCAGGTATTCATCTCAGCAACAAGAGAAAAGCAACTACGCCACCTTCCATCAGCCCTGCAGCTTTCAGGTCTCCACCACTCCCATCATGCATCTCTGTGACACCACAGTTGTCCCTGAGAGATACCTGTGCCCCCTCACAGGAAGTGTCCTTGCTTTAGCTTCTCAAAGGCTCAGAATCAGGAACTCCAGTCTTTTTGGAAAATGGTTGTGTTGCTTACTTTTCTCTTGTTGCTGAGACAAAATATCCAATGCCCAAAATTAAGGATGGAGAGGTTTAGCTCACAGTTTGTGGAGGTTTCAGTCCATAATCAGCTGTCTCCAAGGCAGGGTTACATGGCACAGGGAACACTTCAAGGTGGCAGAAGACAACAAAAGAGACAAGAGCAAAAAGAGGGCAAGGAGAGTAAACCTCTTTCCCTCCCTTATATTGTAAGCAGGCTACCTGCCTCCAGGTGGGTTTAACATTCACACCAGGTCTGTGCCCTCCTCTTGCACAGGCTCAGAATGTTTACGAAGTGCGTAACCTGACCCCTTGCTGAATTACTTAAACTTCTAAATTTCTCAAGTTGACACAATGAACAATATCCTAGAGAGGTAAGGATATGTCCTCTACACCTCCCCACATCTCCCCCTAACTAAATTACTTAGTTAAGCTTCTAAACTTCACAAGTTGACACACTGTATCAACCATTACAGTAGTCCTGGGCTGTCTGGGAAGGAGTCGGGAGGTACTGAACAGGTTGCTTTCAGGGGTGCTGCAGAGTCCTTTATCCGAAGGGCCTGCGCCCCGTCCATCTGCACTTCACAGGTCTGGTTTCTGTGATGTGCACCACAGATGTGGCGGGAAGCCAGCACTTGCCATTCAAGAGGCTGACATCAGTCCTGAACTTTCTCCTCTTTCTCCATCTCCCTCTTTCTCTTCTCCTCTTTCTTCCACCTCTCCCTCTTCTCCTCCTTCTCTTTTCTTCTCCCCATCACCCACCTATCCTCCTGCTTCTCCTCCCTCTTCCTATTCCTCTTCTTCCTCTCCTCCTTCTCCCTTATTCTCCTCCTCCCTCTTCCCCTCTTCCTCCTTTTGCTCCCTTTTCTCCTCATATCTCCTCCTCCATCTTTCTCCTTCTCTTTCTACTTTTACTCTTCTCCTCCTTTTTCTGCCCCTCCTCCTCTTTTCCTGCTCCATTTTATCCTCCTACCCCCTCCTCCCACTCTTCCTTCCCTCCTGCTCTTTTCCTCTTATTTCATCAACACTGTAGTTGGTGGTTGTCATTTATTCCTTTCCTCTGGAACAACAAGACCCATGTGAACCAATGGCACATGTCCCTAAAAGTCATGACACCCTGCACGTCACTCCAGCCACTGACCACTGCAACACTGCATCCACATCACCTCTGCCAGTGCCTCTGCTGCTGGCGTGGGCCATTGAGGAATTGTGTTGAGTCCCTCTGACATGGGGCACCCTGCTTCATTGGTCCAGCTGATCTTATTAAGCACACATGGCCTGCAGAGAACATGCTCCATGAGGCTAGTGCACCGCCCAGCTGTTCACCAGAAAGCAGGGTCTGGGGCAGAGGGCTTCTGGGAAGTCAAACCTCAGGAAAAAGCAGTGAGGGACTACCGGGGGCAGGACAGTGGAGGATGAAGAAATGAGGGCCAGAGTCAGAATGTAGAAATTTGAGGTCTGGTGGAGCCCCTCTCCTGGTGGGAGAAAAGAACTGTCCAATGACTGCAGTGCATTTATGCACTTGACAGGTTGATGTTAGGTGAAACCCCTCTGCCTAGTAACTCATTTACCTGGTTTGCCGTGGGTGTGCCATGTTCTCCAGGTTGACCTTGTTCTAACCCTGCACGTGTGATCACTGTCCAGCTCAGCTGCTCCCCACTTCTCCCCCTTTTCTGCTTGAAATTGCAGGCAATGGGAGGTCAGTTGGAGTTGGAGGAGCTGTGTTTGGAGGACTGTAGAAGGCTTTCTTTTTGGTGGATGACTTTTCTTCTCCACTTTTCCACAGGCATCCTCAGCCAATCTTTTTCCTGTGAAGGCCTTCTCCTTCTTGAACCCTTTCCATTCTGAGTGGACTTACTCATTTAGGCTAGCAATTCCCAGTCCAAGGGTTTCAGGTCCCTGCATTTAGCAATTTAACCCTATACAGGCCATTAGCCCACAACAGTAATCAGTTAACAGTGTAACTGGAAGTTGTTAGAAGTCATAAGTGATTTGAGCCTCTTCCATAGCTAGCATGTTGCTATGGCATTATTTTATACACCCTGGTCTGCCTTTCACGCTGGACGTTCAAGACTAAGTTAAAGTGAGACCTGCATTGATTAAAATTAATTCCTTCCTGTCTGTCAAGGTCAGTTCAGTCTCCACAGGATTTTTCTTGGAACCAGATACAGCACCTCTCAGTTCTCCTGTCAGTGTCAGTCATCTGGATGGGTCACAGCCATTGCTTGACCAAATTGCTTTCAGTGAATGCTTAGGAGATCTTTTCTCCTGGTGGCTCTCCTTAGGCACACTACACACTGTTGATCTTCCTCTGTGGCCCAACAATCTCCTTGATCAGGAGGTTGAGGACTCGCCAAGTTATAGGATGTCACAGCAGAGGTTCTCTTATATCCTGGGTCCTTATTGACCTCAGAGGGCCAGGGTCAAAATATTGACTGCCCTCCTATCCCATTTTTTGCTAGCTTTTGGTCTCTAAACCTCAGTTGTTGAACATCCAGAGGAGAAGGTTAATGACATTACATTGTAATGGGAGCAGTGACCTTAACATTATAATTTTATATAAATATCAAGCACCTTGAATCACAAAGTACAACTTCTATTTCCTGCCAATCATGGATGTTCTAATAGTTGAATCCTTGTAGACTATTAACAGACAACAGTTATACAGCTTTACATAGAAATATTGAGATCGAAGCTACACAATACGTTAGCATGTCAGTCATGATGACATTTTTTATAACAGATTTGAATTTCCATTTTGACAGAACAGCCTTTTTAGTCAGTCATCTCTGTTTAGTACGTAAGAAGCTCTCACCTAATTTGTTGTCCGTGAATGGGATGTCACTGAAGCGTGTGACATTGTCTGAACTGTTTAATGTTTAAATATCTCTAAATGTAGTGGCACATACATAGCACACAGATTACAAAAGTTTTCATTAAAAATATTATTATTGGCTGGTGACTTCATGTTGGTTTGACATGAACCTTCTATCACAAGTAATTGGAGCACAAGGGAAAGGCAAGTGTCTGAATCTGAAACAAAAAGTCTGTCACCATAAACAATCTCACTTTTGCATTTCGGAAGACCTGAAAAGCCAGAAGATTATTAACCACAAGATTAATAACAACCATCATAGCCATATGAAAACTTCTGTTTCTTAATTCAGTTCTGTATCAAAGCATCTTTAAATCAGAAAACCTTATTGTCTTATTTCTAGGAAACTTAACCTTTTGATGATGACCATTTGTAAACATATCACAATAATATATTTTAAGCAATATTTATTAGGTTATCTCTCAAAAAGCTATGGAGATCATTGTGGCTTCCTCTTTATGAACCAAGGCTGGGGTATGATTTTTCCTGGGTAGATGCTCCTTTATTCACTAAAGGGAGCTCTGACCAATAATTTCTCAAGTCTGAAAGGTCCCCGTTTAGCTGCTTTAACAAATTTCTGATGACTTAGGAGAAAACAAATTTTAACACTATTTTGACCTGCTGGCAATGCAGGTGAAAGCATGCTTTCTAAATCTATAAGCAAATTTAAATTATGAACAAATGCTTCAAAAATCCAAAAATGCAAAAATAAAGAAAAAAATTATTGAGCTTAGATAAAAACAGCTGTTTACAGTTTGTACAAACAGACAAGCAAACAGATACACTGACAGTTCACTTACAAAATCAGAGTGCACTCAAATATATTTTTGGCCAAATTATAATAACTCATAATTTTAGAAGTTTGTAATTATAAATAGACTAGTCAGAATTTTTTGTAGGTCAAATAGCAGAGATGTCTCATGAGAAAAATTTGGAAAGAGCAGAATATTTTATCTATAATTATATATATATATATATATATTTTTTTATGTTTTATTTTGTTTTAAGAATATTGGCAATTTGTGTCCCTTTCTTTCATGTAGTCTCGATCCCAACTATCTCCATGCACTCTGTCACCTACTCAGATCTTCCATTTCTATTTTTGGTTACCATCTCCTGGGCATCCTGGGTCAACTTCTTCACTTGGCCCCAGGTTGAGTCTGGCCCCATCCTTGTCTATCTGCTGCAGCACAGCCTCTGAGGCATCACTGCCACAGGACTGAGCATCAACTTGTTGAAAGGTAGAACCAAGTTCTTCCCTGGGTGTGGACCCATGATACTGCTGGACAGCTTGCTCTGGCACCCAGAGAGGCTGTTCAGCATTCTCTGGAAAGACACAAGCATACCTTCAGCCCCATATGATACTGGGCTGAGTCTCTTCCATTGTCCAGGGGATCTTCCCCAAAGACCCTTCCTAGCTGCTTTTCCCTCACCTGATTAGATTGTCTTTCTGCTGCTGTAGTCCCATTCCTAGTAAGGTTTAGGAAATTAATTGTATATAATGCCAAGTGAAGTCTATTAGGAGGTGTGACTGTTGTAGGGAAGGATTCCTCTTTTTGTTGTTGTAGTTGAATTTTGGGTGTATTGTGAGCGTGTTTGATGACTCCTTGACTTTGAGGGTTATAGGAAATTCCCGTAGTAAGAGAAATGCAGGCAGCTTTGCAAGTGGCCTGATCCGCACACAAGTCAAAAAAAATTTCCCTTCCACATTAAATAACCCCCCAGACCTAAACACGCTTTAACTATTCTGTTCCAATCATTGGGGGCCATAACTCATTGTCCTATAAGCTCTATAAAACCCAACGTAAAAGGGGCTGTGGTACCATAGGTAGCAGTTGCTTGTTTTAGTTCTTTTAAGGTCTTGAAGGTTACAGTTTCATGAAGACATATAACTTTACATAAATTGTTGGGATCTTGGACTTCACCAACAGGGTAGACATGCTGAAAACCCTTCAGGGATTCTCCCAACCCCTGGCTTCTTTTAGCACCAATTTCAAGGGAGACAGAAAGGCTGGCTTTATTCTATGAAGGGTGGAAGTCTCAGCCTGTGACACAGCAAAAATTTTCTGAACTGAGAAAGCAGAAGGGGCCCCTTGTGGCACAGTTAAGGCTGTCAGTCTTCCTTTGGGTGGCTGTGAAATGGGAGTCTCAGTGAGATACTCCTCTAGTGTGGAAAGGCCTTCTTTACCCACCACAGCTCCTTCCTTATCTGACTGAGCAAAGCTAGAGGGCACAAACTCAATCAGGGCAGGGGGATTGTTGCTCTACTATCCTTTCTTTGCTTAGGGCTTAGTTTTAAAATAGTGCTCTGAGCCAAACCCTATGTAGTCATCCAAACAGGTGTATAATCATCAAGATACTCCCTGATGAAGGTTCACAAAGAAAAGGTAAATATGAGAATTAACAATACAGCAAGCATTTCTGTTTACATCTGTTGTTCTTGGGATTCTGTTTGCCCCATGTTTTACACCTGAAGATGAGATCAATATTGATGATACCAATATGCTTCTCTTCCCTATCCTTCTCCTGAGCCTGTTTTGTTTGTGTCTGCACACCCAATAGTCCTCTCACCTGCCAAATGATGAGTTTCCTCAAACCCCAGATCCCTGTTCAGGCACCAAAATGCCACACCCAGCATAGCTCTTGAAATCCCTAGGGGAAGATGGTGGAGGATGAAGAAATGAAGACAAGAGTCAGAATGCAGAAAACTGAGATCAAGAGGAGCTCCTTCTCCTGGTGGGAAAAAGGCACTGCCCAATGACTGCTGCACATTTATTTGTATACTTGGCAGGTTGATGTCAGATGAAAATTCTCTGCCTAACAACTTGTTCACCTGGCTCACCTCAGAAGCTCCATTTTCTTGGGGCTGGCCTTGCTCTAGACTGGCATGTGTGATCAATATCCAGCTCAGCCACTCCCTACAAGAGACAAGGTCAGTGAAGCTGTAAGGAAGAGAGATGCAACTATCAGGACATGTTATCTAGCTGGCTGCAGATAGAGGTAACTGATTGCTCACACCATGGAGGTGCTCCATGGAAGAGTTTCCTAAATACATCTCATGACATAAAGTGAGAGGAGAAAGGAGTAACAATTTCTACACTGACCTCCATCTCCTCTTGGTCAAAGGTCAGTCTTACTGTGCATGAATGCCTGACTTTTGGGTTGTACATAAATGAATATGGACACTCACAGGGGAATCAAGGCTAATCAAGGGTGAAGTCGCAGGGCAGGAAGAAAGTGTGTGCTCTGTGGGCAAGAAGCAAAGAACTACTCAGTTTCACTAACCCAAGTTGAGCTCATGGTGAATCAGCTGTGTCATGAGATTGGAACAAGAAAGCAGTGACCCAGAGAAGATAGGGCTTGGTGACTAGGAGTGTTCAATATAAGCAGAGCTACTTCAAAAGCCAATATTGAACTATATTCTAATTTAACTTGCAAGAAATCAGATCTTACATGTAATATTACAACCTATCAGGTAATACCAAATAAACAATACCTTAAATATTTTTTCAGTAAGAACAACTTTTTCATAAACTTTTCACTGTGCAATGTCCAATTTATGTAGGATTCAGACACAAGTTGGTCAGAGCAGAAATCAACCTTAGTGGCAGAAGCCACACCGTGAGCACAAGTTTCCTTTCTTCTAGCTGCTGAGGCTGTTGCTGAACTTGAACTAAGCATTCCTGTGGGCTTTGGGGATGAGTTTGACCCCTAACAGGTCCCACACATGCAGTGAGCTGGCACCATTTCCCACCCATTGCCCTACCTTTCCCTGTTTTAAGAGACTGAAAGCTAAAATATTCATCTCTCAGGAGCCAAGAGATCCAATGAGAAATCTACAGAGAAGTTTTCCTTCCTTGAATAAAAGTCAAAGCCTAGAGAGAAAAACTTTGACTTGGTTTACTCCTCCTACCTGGAGCATAGAAATCTTGTCTGGAAAAGCAATATCCCTCTTCTGATCCCAGAAACAAAAGCCATCTGCTAAGAGGGATGAAAGAGGAGGACAGAAGAGTCCAAAGTGACACATTTAGAACCCACAAACTCTGGGTTCCCTACCACAAGGATTAAAGTAACAAAGCGAATATTGAGTGCTTCATAGCTGGATTCTGCGAAGGACTTCATTCAAAGAGGGGGCTCCTCCTACATAAATAGAAAGATTTTGAAAGCAAAGGACACTAAATAGGTATTCTCAGACATCACAGAAAAGCAGCATTACCAAGAGAGTCTGTAAACCTAGTGGTGCCTGGGTGCCTCTCTAGACATGTGGGTGCCTTCATAAATGCTTGGGTGCCTCACTGACCCCTGGGCGACTCTGCATTTCCAGGTGCCTCTGTAGCTCTCTGAGTGCAGAAAATGGCACTGGAGTAACAACTATGGTGGAATAAAATGGAAGAAGGAGATATAGTCTGTGTTGCAGAAGAGTTTACAGTTGCATGTGGGAATATGTGCACACAGAAATATACTGTGATGAAATATGGCATAGCCGACCACCACAAGATATTTTGAGAGTGGGCCATTCTTCTTGGAAGTGATGCCATTACATGGTCTCAGTGGTTGGATATGTCATTGTTGGCAAAGAAAATAATGTGGGTCAGCAGCGAATGGAAAAGAGATTTGTGTATTTGGAGAAAAGCAAAAACTTTAAGAGTTCTGTTACTGCAAATTGTAGTTTTTCTCCTCACTTCCCGTTTTCATCACCACCACCTGCCTGGCCAAGCAGTAGCTGAGACTTTAGGCTCCTTGAGGGCAGAAGGTTTGCCTGAGACTTCCCTGCACCTCTCTCACCATCTCCCACCCCGGGGATTCCATCAGTGCTGCCGATGGGTAGGGAGGCTTTATAACAAACCGTTCGCTTCCCTCCAAAAGGAATTCCTTTTCATGGAGCTCTGGAGGAACAAACTGCGCAGGGCAGCGTGTTAATTTACTCCAGGGTTTTGTGCGGCCTGCTCATTCTCTTTCTGACTAGGACATCTGAACAATCACCCCCCATGCACCGGGCAGATAATTACCCTCCTTCTCTGTCTCCGTGGGATCCCTGAGTACTGCAGAGGCCCAACACCTGCTGGAGGCCATGGAAATAGAAAGAGAAAGAAAAAATACTTAGATATGTGGGGACACAAGCCTTAAAGCACAGCCAATCTGCAATCAAATGGGGAGAAAGGAGCAAAAGCATCCTGAGCATGATCCATGATCTGTTTGGCAAATGTTTACAGAGCTCTGACTGTAAGGTGGATGTACACTGTGAGCAAGGAGAGAGCAACAGTTAACAAAGTGGTCCAAACTCTTTGAGGAATGTATTTGCTTTTTGTCAAGAGCAGAAAGCCAAGCACAAAGATACCAGGTAGCATCAGTAAGCAGGAGTGCTATGGTGAAGCAGGATTGTGGGGACAGATGAGCGTGCAGGTATGAGACAAGGTGGCCAGTAGAGATGATGTGTGCTCTGTCTATTCAAGGAAAGCCAGTGTGGCTGAAGCCAAAGGAGCCACGGAGCAATTCCTGGGCAAAGTTGTCCAGGAAGGAAGAAAGACCCTGTCGCTGAGGGCCTCACAGGCCTCTGCAAGGGCTCTTTCTTGTACTCAGAGTAAAACAAGAAGTAGTTTGAAGATTTCTAGCTAAGTTATGTATTTCTACTTACCGTTGTAGGCTGACTGTGTGTAATTGCAGAAAACATTTTAAATAAGGCATATTTGGCTTTGTAAGGTGTTAACAGGTTGGTTTTCCAGTTAATCTTGTCACCTTAATTGGATTAAGAGACACTGTGAGAGGTGGCTGGATCATGAGAGGGCTGTAATAATCGGCAGACGGAGGCATGGATGTTCATGGCTAAATGCAGTGGCAGGACGAGGGAGCCAGCTGAAGGAGATGGACCCCTGGGGGCTGCCTTCGGAAGGTGTTTCTCTTGCGGACACTTTCCTCCTGTGGTTTGCTTCCAGGACACTGTGAAGTGTTCAGCTTTGCTCTGACATGCCCTTCTGCCATGATACTCCTGCCTCACAGACAACTGACCATGGATCGAACCCCCTGAAACTGTGAACCAGAAATAAACTTCCTCTTTAAATTGTGGGTTTCAGGTAGTTTGGCTCAGTAATACGAAAGTTGGCAAATAGTCAAGTGGTAAGATAACTTCTGAGACTGGACATTCAATTCACACTAGAGAGGTCACTGATGATCTTGTCAAGAGCTATCCAGGGTGGAGGAAGATGCCTCAATGCCTGGCATCAGCTGGGGTTGGGGATCGCAGGGAAATGATTGACCATGCAGGGTTCTATTAAGGGGCAGGAGGAAAGTTTTCATAGAGGGATTCATAAGTGGGGCAGAAGCTGGAAAGGATTGGATATAGATATATAATAGAACATGCTATTTTCATTCATGTGTCTAAATAATTTAGACCTGTCAAAGTACAAACTCCAGTCAGTCATTAGCCTTCTAGAAGATGCATTGCCTGACTTTCTCCTATCACCAATTTGTACAAATACAAGCAGAGAGTAACTTATTCCCCCATAGACCATGAATCTTATGCTTTGTTGCCTATTTTTCAATGACTCTGAGCACTCTTCAGTGTTGCTACACAGTATTTTGCACCCTACTAATAATTTAATCACTTGCAATTTATCTTTGCCCATCTTCTACTGGCAAGGACTGAGCCTTCCAAGGGTAGGAACTGTGATAGCTCATGTCCTTAGCTTAACCACCTTTGGGTAGCACATACTTGTTTATTATAGATAAATTCAGCACTGCAGAGTGCCAACTCAGTTATAAACACACTGAAGAATCTTTAAACTACACCAGCATCTACACATACACACACACACACACACACACCCCTTCATGATCTGGACTGACTGGCCCCAACTGACTAATAGTGACAATTAGACAATTAGCTGAAATTTATCCAGACTTAAACCTAAGCACCCGACAATCTGTTAAAGTAGATAAAGACTCTTTATTAAGATCAGTCGCAATATTCCTCTGCTTCTCTGTGGCCGTCACTATAGTCTTGGAGAAGGAGAGAAAAGCTATAAAAAGGTGATTTTAGGCAACATTCTTATTTAGACAGAGCAAATATGTTCTCCGTCCCTGCTGCTGTGCAAGTCAAAGTCTCAGCCCAAGGCAAGAAGACAGCCTAACAGGGAGGCAGTGAGGAGGGCTGTGCCAAAGCAGCGAGGAAGAGGAGACTGTTTTGGAAGGGGGATGTGTGATGCTCCTCAAATATTTATACATTTAGTTAAAAGGGGAAAAAATTCGCCACAGAATTCAACTCAGAGAGATGCTGTTTTCCTTTCCAACACAGATTAATTGGTAGGAATGAAGAACAAGATAAGGTCTTTGGGGCATAATCTTATTAAGATTCTACTGAAAGCAAAAGAAAGCTACATTGTTAGGACAAAAAAAGAAATCAACAAGAATTTAGGAGATTTGTTCACATCTCAAGAAGCTGGGAGCATGAGGTGAGTCTCAGGAGGGCCAGTGGCAGTGCCATATGAGGAGCCTGGAGACTTCAGGTCAGTCAATTCTAAGTTGCAATTAGGAGGTGCAACCCCAGGGCAGCATGAGAGTGGGTGTATGATAGTGAGACAGAAAAGAGCATAAATATATGCAGTTTGGTGCATAATTGAGTCATCCTTTGTTTCACACCCACACGAAAATAATAAATAAAATTCTGATGAGTGTCCAGCTCCATTGCAGATCTTTGGACACACTTTCGTGAAACAGCATGCCACCTTACATAGTCCACTGAATGGAGTGTTACCTCAAAATTAAACCTACTCCAGCCTCAGTCCATCCAACACCTTCAGCACCACGGAGAGGCAAACAGCACCTCCCACACTGCAGTCTCCATCAAGAAGATGATTTTACCCAGAAGTGGAAATTCTTTCCCCATGCATTCTCTTGTAGTGGAATAAGAATCCAAACTAGTGGATATTTGTCATTGACCACTGTTTCCCATGGAGGAAATGTTTTTCCTTCAAGGATCAAGGCACTTAGACCAAAAGAACCTGAGTTTAACTGCGAAGAGCTGCAGGAAGCACAAAGCCTAGGAGTGGATTATTAGGAGTGAGAATAGAAAGGCCAGCTCCTAAGCCACACATGCCAACCATGGGATGTGAGCAATGGTCCCGTGCTTGCTCTGAATCAGACCTCAGTGGTCAGCACTCCCTTCCACAAGCTGTTGCCCCAAGCTGACCTTAACTGGGTATCCTAGGTCAGCAGCTCCTGGTAGGAATGTGAAATCCATGGCCATAAAGCAGGGTGATGTCTTCTTTGCCTTAAAATGGGTCCGCTGGTCTGAGACAATGGCACGCTGGGTGTGTTGCTGGAGAAGGATTTCTATAGGACTTCAGGGATGGCTCCTCCAGGTACTCTGCCAGCAGTGAAAGCAATCAGTATCTAAGGTGTGTAAGACTTCTGATGAAAACAAGGCTGCCCCACTTAGGGAGAGAGGCTCTGGGTATGTAATTTACCTGCTGCTGAGAGCCTGGAAGTTCCCTGGGAACTGAAGTCAAGCCCACTATGCTCAGGCTTAGCCTTGGCTTCTGCCCCAGAAGGATGGGCAGTATAATTGTTGACCTGTGTAATGGAGGAGAGAGACCCATGCTCTTGACTCATAGGCAGTGACTGTCCCTGCTACCCAGGATTCTATTCCCAGGCTCAGCATCCATGCCATGGAGTAGCTGTGGAGGATAACTGTCTGGCATAAAATGTTCATGCACTTCACTGCTACTTCTGAGAATCCAAGCATGCATCTCTTCCTCAAACCATCACATTACCAGAATATCCACCAGGCTATGGAGCTGGCACAGTTGGAACTCTCCGCAGCTCCTCAGCCATGGTAAAAGCTAACTACAGATCTTAAATATGTGGGAAAACAAATCACGTCTGTGCTGAGCACACAAAGACTTTCCCTGTCATTGTTCACCAAACAATATGGTATAATAGCTATTCACATGGTGCAAACACTAAGTTAGGTGTATAGGGAATTTACAGATGACTTAAAGTATAGGATGATCTGTATATAGATTATATGCAAATACTACACCATTTTTATTGGAAGGATTGGAGCATCCACAGATTTTGTTATTCACAGTGTCCTATAGATACTGAGATACTGACCTCTGATAGCCCGATGGCCTGTGTGTGTCTATACAGCAGATCAATATTTCCTGTGCAGAAATAAGTAGCTAAATGTGCCTCTCAGAGTTCTACCAACTGGAATCATTTTCCCTTTGCCACTGCATTTGAAGGTCACCCCTAACTTTAGGCTATGATGTGCCAGCAGCACATCAGGAACTAGCTGTTGTGAGCTAAATGTGAGACTCCAGAGTATGCACAAAGTCCTGTCCCCTCTTCCTTGTGAGGTAACTTACTGGAAATGGGGTCTCTGCAGATGTGATCAGGCTGGGATGCAGTTATGCGGGAGGGCCCTATCCTGTATGACTGTGTCCATATAAAAGGGTAAATTCAGAGATGCATGCTGAGGAGATAACAGAAACCCTGGGAGAAGACAGCCATTGAGGATGGAGGCTGGCACTGAAGCAATGCATCTGCTAGGAAAAGGGTGCGAGGATGGTAGGCAAACACGAGAAGCTGGAAGAGGTCAGGAAGGACGGCGACCCTTCAGAGGGGGAGCAGGGCCCCACTGACACCTTGATTCCGGACATGCAGCCTCCTGCGTGTGAGAGCGTAAGTCCGGATTGCTTTAAATCACCCTGGCTGTGTATTTCATCTTAGAGGCCCTGAGAGCCGTAGGTAATATCATGTCCATGGCTGTGACCGAGGCCAAGCCCTTTTCTCCCCTCTGAGTGAGACACGGGGCCCCCACAGCCTTGAGTTCCAGGGCTGAGAACTGCAGGAGACTGAGGGTAAGCTTCCTCTCTCCTGAATCTGCTCAGTCCAGTCCTGCACGAACCACTTAGCACATTGTTCGCTGCCGCAACCTCCTCACCTGGGTTCACGGGAATCGATCGCACAGCTTATTACGGCGCACTTAGATCACAGCATCGCTTGCCAAATAATAAAAGAAGCTGTTTCTCATTCGGGAAATAGCTTTAGACTGGGACGCCCCCAGGCCTGTGCCATGGCTCCTGTGGAGACTGAGGAAGACTCCCATCGGAAGCTCTGTGCAGCTCGAAGAGTAAACCCCAAGCAATATGCTGTGACCATGGACACACCTGTCACAGAGCCCTCTATTGCTCCGGACCCTAGAAATGGGGAGCCTTTGGGTGATTTGTATTTCCAAATGCAACAGACAAGCTGCCTCCGGAATACTGAGGATTTTCAGAGTTTGGTGCCTGTTTCTGAGGCTCAGGTGTCAGGTGAAAAGGCAGTTCACCTGTGAGGGAGTGTGCCATTTGTCCCGGCCCACTGCCCCAGCACAGCCAGGGTGTGAATCTTCACCAGGTCTGTCCTCCACTCTCAGACAGCACACTTCTTAGCAGGACATCTGTGGTACTTGTTTTAGACTGAATGGTGTGCGGCCTCCCAAATTCACATCCTGAGGCCATGGCGTTCGTGGACGGAGCTTTTGGGGCTCATTAGGGCCATGAGTGTGGCGACAGTTTGTTGGGATCAGTGCCTGACAACCAAGAAAGCAAAGTAAGGAGGACATAGCGAGGCCGCCCCTAAGCCAGGAGGAGAGTGTCTTACCTGCAGAATATTTGCAGCCCCCAAAACTCGTTTGTTAAAATCTCAAGGTGATGGTATTAGAAGTTGGGCCCATTGGAGGTGATTAAGGGTGGAACCTCCTGAATGAGACTAATTCCTTTAGAAAAGATCCAGAGAACCCCACTCGTCTCTCCCACCACATGAGGACACACCAAAACATCAGCCTTCCACGAACCCGGAAGCAGGTTTCACCACTGTCACTCATCCTTGCACTTCCCAGGTTCTTGAATAACCAGAAATAATTTCTGTTGTTTATGCACAGCTTATGATATTTCTATCATAGCAGCCTAAAAGAACTAAAAGTAAGACAGAGCCCTCAGCAATGACCGAGTCTGCTGGCACGTATTTTGAACCTCTGGTCTCCAGAGCAGTGAAAACCAAGTTTCGTTGTTGAAGCCACTTGGCCTGTGGTGTTTTGCTGTGACTGCCTAAGCTAAGAGAGTAGCTGCTGTTCACAAGATTCAATTGGGATGACGTCACCAACACAGTGGCCCAGTAAGATGTTCTACAGAATATCGCAGCAACTGGCGGCTCTGTGGAATTGACTGTGAGGCTGTAATTCTTCCTCTGCCAGGGAACACAAATTGCCTGCACCATCCCCATTAAGGGGTCTCAAGGAGGGCACATTCTCCAGACAATAGCTGCATGCAGTGCTGGGAAGCTGCTCACCTGCCCCAGTAAAACAAAAGCATTTGGCAGAGAGCACAGCAGCTGAGAGTTATGGGACACTGGTTCAATGTTGAGCAATCCAGCGCTGTCTTCCATGATGCTTGTCATTTTTTCAAAGGCCAAACAGCATGGGACTCAGTCCTTCAAAACCGTGAGGTCAGCCCTCACCTTTTCTGTTCCCCTGAGAACACAGGATTACTTCTGCTTTTTGTTCCTGGGGGTAGATTACACTCATATGCCCTTGCTTTGATGTCTCTTCCTCCATAAATCAGGGAACCAAGGTAAATGTTCTTCCAGTTGCTAATCCTATCTTTTTCAACATTGCATTTTGCGCAGACAAATCACCAAGTTGGTCCACAGGATTGGGGAGCTGCCCTTCTTCCTGTAGTTTCTACGCTTCCCACTCTATCTGCATGATGATGATGATGACATTTGCATCTGCTGCCCTCAGTAGCTGCCCTAGCCTCATATGTATGAGTCCTTGAAATCTGATCATCCCTCATGCCCAGATTCCCTGGCAGCCAGCTGCAATTTCTGTTGTGAAGGAATCAGGAAAAGTCTAGAAGACATGTGTCAGGGTCTTTCTAAAGGGGACACGTGCATGACCTCCCTTTAAGGTCTCCATGCCAGTGAGTTCACACTGACCGGAAAACTGGGTTTAGGTCACAATTTTGTACTGCTGAGACGACTTCACTCATCTGCTTGGCAACTCTTGATCTTTTTCGGAAAGTAAGTAAGCGTAGCGCAACACTTCAGTCAGCCAGCCCGACACATAGGAACAAACACTTGTGAGACGAGGCTCCCTCACGGCCACTCGGACCTCGCATCCCTTGTTGCAGAGCATGCTCTGATGGGTGAGCTCTGCTCCTCTTGCGCCCCTAACCCACTGTCACTATCACTGTTGGGGAACCCGGTCACATGGCAGCTTCCCTCCACACAGAATCAGGGTCACTGCAACATGGAAAATCACCATTTTTGTAGCCTCTCTAATTTCCATGCATCACCCCCACCCCAACCCACAGAGGAGAGTCACGACTGCATTTTTTCTAGGTTTCTCTTGATCCCTGCACCACAGGCATGTTGTATTGTCTTGTTTTTGTCTTTTTTTTCTTTTTGAGACTGCGTTTCACTATGCAGGTCAGGCTGGCCTTGAACTTACTTCATAACCCAGAGTGTCCTCAAACTCAAAGCAATCCCCTTGCTCAGCCTCCCAAGTGCTGGGATTACAGGTGTGCACCACCATGCCCGGCATGTTTTACTGTCTCATTCAGAAGAAAGTCCTTTCATGTTTTCTGGAGGAATATGGTCAACAATAGGTTTTCAGGTTTCACATAATAAACATTTTCTGTCCTCCAATCCCACCTTCTGAACCCTCTGACTCCCCTCAATGAAATGCCAGGGAAATCATGGCATCGTCATCTTTCTTCGGGCAGTGCTGAAGTAGGCTTTTAGGAGTCGCCAGTGAATTGTTATGAATGGCTCCAGATGTCTCTGGAAGAGTATTCAGTCCTGAGCCATGGTGTGTAATGCTCTCAATTCTCCAACTTCAATCCTACAATCTGCTTCTTGAGATTAACATCCCAAGTGCCACTCCCACCCACGTGCCCCTGGTGCCCACCAGCACACAGGTTAGCCAGTTCCTTGGACCCCCAGGGATTTAGCCTGTTTATTTCTGAAGCAGTAACTGCTTTCTCTTGCTCAGAGCTCATGGGTAGGGGACCTTATTTTGAGGAAGGAGGACATCACTCACCAGGGAAGCTCTTTTTTTGTGTGTATGGCAATGACTTTGAGTGGCTTTCTGCACATGAAGACTGATTTGGAATAATTTCCTCTTTTAGGTTTTAGAACAACTGCTGGGTGATAAAGGAGGCCAGGTGAAGATTGGCTGCATTTTGTGGAGCACAAAACCTTAGGCTTGTCTTCAAGACAGACTCTGTTATCTTAAAACCACCGCGAACTGAAGATCTTCCGTCTGAGACATATTTCACTGTCGACTGCCCAGAACTCTGATTAATACATAAAGTCACACAGCTACACATTTTTCTGCAGAGCAGGGAAGCCAAGGAAAGCTGCAGATAAATGAACCCAAATGGGTGAGAGTACAGTGATGTAGCAGTCGCGTGCTCACCACACACCCAAGAAACAGGTTTTCTGCCATCCTCTGCGAACTTCGTTGCCTATTTGCAAATGTTCACATCTCTGAAACAGTGTCATAAACCTTCAGTGTTTATAAATATAACAGCAAAATAAAAGATGGCAAATGATACAATAGAGAAAAAACAAACAAAACAAATGAAAACATGCAAAGCAAAGAAACACTGAAAGCAATGTATCTGAATACATACTACCACAGTTGTGAGAGGTTTGGGCTACATAGAAAAACAAGAACCAATTATGTGATACCTATGAAACATTTACTTTAAATACAAAACCTGACTAATTGAAAGTAAGTGAATTTTTAAAGTCATGTCATACAAACAGTAAGCCTAAGAAGACTGAAGTGGTTTTATCATATTGAATAAAATAATTATAACAAAGGTAGCATTACCAAATATGATTGGGCCATTTTGTAGTAATGAAACTGTCAATTTGTCATCATAAATGGGTAAATCATAAAAGAGTCCCAAAATACATACATAAACTGGCAGAAAAGAAAAACAAAGATTCTACAATCATAGAAAATTTTCCTCCCAGAAATGTACACAATTATTAAGTAAACAAGTTAAAGATATGGAAGATATGTAAATCACTATTAACCACCATGACCTAACTTCTGCATATAAAATAGATCTGCAAACATTGATCAAGAATTTTCATGTGTGCAAAATGCATTCAAAAGATAGATCCACACAGGTGAGCCATGAAATTAGTTGTATTAAAATTCAATAATTAAAATTATACAAAATACAGTATGTTCTACAGCAGAATTAGGATAGGGATCATTATTAGTAAGCTACATAGGAAATATATTTTTAGAATTTAATATGCTAAATAGTAAATAAAAGAAATTATAAGAATAATTAGAAAATATATTAGGTAAAATAATAAAAATATTAACATGTATATACAGTAAAACCTGTTTT
>RJWT010014628.1:0-20950 GCA_004365215.1 Cuniculus paca | reverse complement strand
TTGCATAAAGTTTGCCCGTTGACTTTAAATACATGACATTATTTATGGATTGGTCATTCACATTTTTGAGAATTCTACCTACAAAGCCTGGTTTCTTTTCGTTGTCATAAATAGATACATATTGATATCAGGGTACAGCAGCACAGAAAATCATCCTTTGTGGTGTCCTACTTGTGGGTGATGAGCTCTTCTTGATCATGCCTGTCTGCAATTTAATTCCTCACTACATTCCAGATACCTTCTCCAATTTGATTATTTAGGAAACATAAAATGAATCAAAAGATTTGACTCTATTTTAATGGGTCATGAGGAATCCGGAACTTTCTTTTATGTTTTTACTATTTATTGTTTAAATAACAACTGAATTTTTAAGTTAATATATTTTGTTTGGCAAAAATAGATTAGCAGACACTAAGGAAAAAATCATGCACATACTCCATTTTGTCTTGAGAGGAGGTTGACATATAAAAAGCATTATCTAGCTGAGTACACTGGTGAGAAAAGTCTGGTATAAGAGAAAATAAATGGGTGTGGTGGCACATGCCTGTAAACCCAGCGCTTGGAAGGCTGAGGTAGGAGGATCGTTGCAAGTTCGAGACCAACCTGAGCTACAAAGTGAGCACAAAGCTAGCCTGAGCTGCGTAATGAGACCCTGTCTGAAAAACAAAATGAAGCAAAACAAAACAAAAAAAGAGAGAGAGAAAAGAAAAAGACAAAGCAAAGAAAGGAAAAGAAGGGGAAAAAAAAGAAAAGAAAAGAAAAGAGGATTTCATTGAAAATATATGGGATTTTGTTCTCCAACAAACATTTTTGTTAATTCTAGGTTACTATAGTCTATAAAATGTACATGTGATTTTAAGAAAAAATAGGTCAGAAAGGGAAAGTAAAGATAGTCACACATTATCTTTGCCTCTTTAACCCATTTGCTAAGGAAAAAAATTCCTTTGAACATAAATCTACTTAAAAATGTATTCAAAATGTTTAATAAGAACACATTCTTCAATTTATAATAGGAAGTAAAATTGCTTGTGGAAATCAAAGAATTCCAGAGAGTTTCCCATCACAAAAATAGAAGCATCATCAGCAGCCTAATATTTAAAAATTAAAATCTACATGGAGCCAGGCATTATGCTCACCAAATAACCAATAAAAGACAGTTGTAAATGCTGAGAAAGTAAATGGCTAAGGGAAGCATGTGACAAAGGCAATTAAAAAGTTTCCTTTGCTAACTACAAATTGTCCTGCCTCAGAAAAATATGCAATGGTGATTCCTGTAACCTGTAGATAGTGCAATAGAAACAATTGTGCTGATAAACAACGTTGTTTTTCTTCCTCTGGCATCAGTCTGAAACATCTTTTTCTATTTGTAAGTTTTGTTGTGCTTTAAAGCTTGATTCAAATGTAGCTGCTGGCAAAGCATATCTTTGTCTCTTGACGTTCTCGTGGATTCCTGCCCCTTCTAACTGCCCTGTAGAAGCGCAGCACCAAGATGCTAGGGCAACAGCTGATCGCTCCTAAGTGCTGGAAGCAGGAGAGCTCTTAGGGAATGAACAGCAAGCAAATAGGGTGAGCAGATGGCTACTTCACATTGTGAAGGCAACTACCAAAGACACCCTTTCCTTAGGACATGCCAAAAAGTCAAGGATGGTTCTATTAACGTATTTTTCTTTTATTTTGTGTTAAAATTTCATTTTTATTTCAATATGACATTCTGAAGCATATTCTAATCCATGTTATGTTATGTTAAATTAACTTCAGTATTTAATTTTTAAAAACAGATTCATTGTGTACATCTCATATACAAAATGGAGAAAATGCTATGTACTGTGGAATTAGAAAAATATGTTTATTTTTAATTAAGTAAGTTCACTGATACATTTTAGATATACATAACGATCACATTCATTATAGGAATTTGTACATATCTTGATTCTTCTTTTTTCCCATTCTCCTCCCTTCAATCACACTTCCCTTCTTTTCAAAAGCTTTGTTTCCATTTTTTCCTTCTTGTTTACTTTTTCATTTCCTTTCCTTCTTTTCACCCTCCCTGGTTCTTCTTCCCATCTGAACATTTCTTCCCATTTCCCAATATCTATTATACATCTTGGTCCATAGTTACACTTTCAGTTTCTCACACAGGAGAAACAATGCAGTATTTATACATGTGTGTATGATTTATTTCACTAAGGAGTATGGTGTCAAGGTGCATCCATTTACCTGGAAATGTCTCCAGTTTATCCTTCTCCATGACTTAGTAGTATTCCAGTGTAGAGAAAACACACCTTCTTTATCCATTCATTGATTGGTGGTCATTTGGGCTGTTTCCAAGATTTAGGTATTACAAATGGTGCTGCTATAAACATGGGTGTGCATATATCACTGTGGTACAATGATTTTAATTCTTTGGGGACGATACCAGGAAGAGAAATGGCTGACTCAAATGGAACCTCTAGTTTTAGTTTATTTGAGGAATTTTCACACTGATTTCCACAGTGGTTGCAACAGTCTTCACTCTCACCTACAGTGGATAAGTGTTGCTTTTTTCCCCAAAGCTCTGCTAGAATTTGTTATTGGTTGATTTCTTGATAACAATCGTTCTTACTGGAGTGACATAGGATCTCAGTGTTGTTTTAATTTGCATCTCTCAAATGACCAACAATGTTGAAAATTTTTTCATGTGTTTATTTACTGCTTATATTTCATCTGAGAAATGTGTCATCATTTCAGATCCCATTTTTGGACTGGATCTTTAAATTTCAGGGAGTCTTTTTATTTTTGAATTCTTTATACACTCTAGATACTAGACCTTTGTCTGAGGAACACTGGAAAAAATTTTCCCACTGTGCAGGTTGTATTTTCACTCTTTTGGAGATTTCTTTTGCTGTGCGAAAGTGTTTTAATAAAATGAGACAGCAGTTGTTCTTTGTAGTATTTCCCATGTGATTGGGGTTTTGCTCACAAAGTCTTTGCCTGCACCTATGTTTTCAAGTGTTCTACCTATTCTATCTTCCAGTAGGTTTATGTTTGTTTCAATATTTAGATCTTTGATCCATTTTGATTTTAGTTTAGGGCATGGTGAGAGACATTGGATCTAGTTTTAGTCTTTGGTATGTGAAGAGTCAGTTTCTCCAGAAAGTACATGTTCAGATCATATAAATCTACTGCCTTTAACATAAGTTTGAAATAGCTACATGGTTTTTGGTATTTAATTAAGTATTTAAAGAACTTAAACAAGTGTATTTTGTCCCATTAGCAGTCAGTCTTTAAATGTGACTACGTTTCCAGAGCCTTTGGTCCTTCTTAGGGATTAACTTTATGGATAAGTTTTCATTGGTGACTAGGGGTACAGAAGCACTTTCAGTGGGAGAAGGAGTGTTATGGTGCTTGAAAGTATGGTTGTTTTGCAAGTGTTTTACACATTTAAGATTGGAAGTCAATAACCACAAGGGCACACTGTACAAGAGGGAGAGAGATTTTTTCTTCATTCATTTTTTAATAAAGCAAGTTTTGTAAATTGCAATTTGAGTTACATTGTAAGGCTTTAAACTTCCTCTATGACTTTCTACAGCAATTTATATGTAGTAATGAGGTAATCTGTGGCATTCTGACAGCCTAATGCAAATAATACCATTGTATATTTGTTGATCAGCAGGCAAGAGGAACACAGCCCTTGAGCAGGCTTAGAAAAGGAAGTGCTCCATTGGTAGTCTAATAGGCTAGTGCCAAAGAGTCAGACAGGAGGGAGGAACTTGGATAAGATTAGCCTTGGATAAGTCAATCTGTAAGCCTAGGATTTATCTTTATAAAAACAATATTTGATATTTCTTGTAAAAGCATTTTGGTTTATTAGATTCATAGTACCATTTGTTTTTGCCTTTATTGTAATTTACAAGAAGAATCATCTGGCTATGTAATTGACTGGATGCAGGATCTTAAAGAAAAATAGAGACCTCATAAAGGAAATGTGCTCTTCTGTTACTGGAGTTTTCTGGGTTCTTTCATTATGCTCGTTTAAAGAATTAGATTTAAAAAATAAAATAATATGTATGATATGATCAGTAGATATTCTCTTTATTTCTATTTACAGGGAAGAAATTCAATAATAAAAAGAAGTGTTGCATATTGAGGAGATGCATATTTATTCAAATTTTCTGTTACAGATAGTAGAGCTCAGCCATAAACCTTAACACAAATCTATTCTTTTCAGGTAGACACTTGCCTGGCACTTTTTTTTAACCTTTCATTTCTAGATTTCAAATAGCTCATGGGTTTGCTAATTGTTCACCACAACCTAGGTTTTAATCACCTGATCCATCAACAGGCCTCCTCACACTTTCTTTATTCATCTTGTCAGTAAGTGACATTCTTGGTAATGAAAACAACAAATCTATTGATAGCATCCCTCCATGGAGTAGAAGGCATCCTACATTAGCTCTGTCTTGGAAACCAGTCTATTCTATTACAATTGACCTTCTCTTGCTGATTACCACACAAATCATAGTCTTTTACCCTCCCTCCCCATCTATTAGAGTATTTCTCCTGCAGCCTTTCAATTGCCTGACTGCAGTTGGTAATTGGATTCATGTTTGAAGCACAGCACTATAAGAAAAAGCCTGGAATAATTCAAATGGAACACCCTAGCCTAAGGCTGAGACCATATGTTACATTCGGATTTGTGTCAGTGAAGCTTATTGCTTTAGCAACAAGAAAATTCATTCAAACGTCATAAAATTTTGTTTTATTTTAGAAATTAATTTATTCCGAGCCATGAATATAATTGCACGTCCACAAAATTGTAATATTATGGAGATGGAGAATTACTTGACTTTGTATGATATTTAAAGAAAAAACAACACTTGGTGTATTGTTGTGTCTTTCCTCTGAATGTCATACTCTGCCACAAGCAGCTTTGAATTATGTAATATAAAAATTAAAGACCACTGAAAAGCCACTATTTGGCAGCTAGTCTTCCTTTAGCACTTAATACTCTGTATAAGCCTGCAACCATTCCACTTTTGTACTAATCCAAATTGATGAATTCTCTCTATCTCATTATTAAGAAAGGCAAATCCTTCCTTAGCAACTTCTCAGTTACTGACAGAAAACTGTATACATATATATATATATATATATATATATATATATATATATATGCCCATCTGAACATGATAAACACTCCTTTAGCCTTGAGTGTCACTGATAGATTTACAGCATCCTACTAACTCTAACTGGCTTGCCTCCTGTTTTATGTTCCTTAATATGAATCTCAGGAAAGATTTTTATAAATTCTGAAGGACTAAAGGAAGAAAACTGTTCTCTGGGAGAGTTATTTGCTTCAAATCACTAAATTATTATTTTGCAAAATTAGGCTATGACTCTATTATTAACATAAATCCTAATGAGGTGCTTGAATTAATATTATTACTCTAGTAGTAATCGATGAATCAGGAGATCTACTAGATGCTCATCTCATAATATCTTGGTATAAAGTACTTACAAATTACCTGATTGTCCCATTTTTCAGGCAGACAAGTTGAATGATACGAGCCAGGACTTGGAATAACTCAACAAAAAAGATTGAAATGTGAAATCCTGTATTTTCAGTTATAATTATAAAGCTCTGTTGTCTTACAGTAAGTCTGGCTGGTGACAAGAATTATCAATTACTTAGTTGATAGAGGGGATAAAATCGGTCATTGCTATTTATATGTGGCTTTGGAGTTATTTTTGTGTATATACTTGAATGTGCATATAGCAGACTCTTTGGAAGGCAAAACACTTCAAACCAATAGTCATAGAGGTACCACTTCACACAATTTCTTGCACTTACACTCAAGTGCTAGAAATAAGTGTAAATTTATAAATGTACTCAAAACTCCAGCTACTCCCGGTGATCCATTTCATTCTGGGAACTAGGTAACATAAATTTGGTGACAAAGATTGTACATTTTTTTCTTAATTAATGTTGTCTGAGCTCATAAAGTGATTATTCATTCAGAAGTTTAAGTGTCATAATTTAAAGGGATGATTTTATGTCTAAGATTGTTATTCAGATTGTAAAACAAGGAAAAAATAACACTAATGAAATATGAGATCAGCTAGACTTGGTTATCCCCAAAAGGTCTTTCGAAGTAGGAATTGTCATATTAATGATAATGCACTCATCACCCTCAAGAAACACGAATGCCATAATGTAGGCTTCTAACAGGACTATCCAGGACAAAAGAGTGGATATACTTACCTTTTTGGAAATGAACAGAATTTTCTAGTTTCAAAATAAGTAACATAGTCGAGTGGCAAAGTTATCTGTATTAGCTCAATTAGAAACATATGCTTTTCAATGTTTTTAGTTTCATGCTCCAAAGTATGATGATAAAATCAGATTATTACAGAATGATTATTTTTTGAGACCATTTCATAGCCAACACGTCCATTTATTCTTCTAGTATGATGTTGGGTGTTCCAAATTTGCATTAAATATAGATGGCTGAGTTTCTTATAAATACACTCAAACTAATAGCACTCTAAATGTTTTGAATAAGTATTTTTATTTCCTAGAATATCTTACATTTTGGGGTATTTGGTACTAGAATCATAATTTTATATATCTACATCCGATTTGATGTTTTGTAACATCAAGTAGGATACCAAAGTGGTTTCATTTTTCTCTTTTAAAATTAACTGATGTTCACACGAAGTATAAAGCAATATAAAATTTCAATATGTGCTGGTCAGGATTTGAAACTCAAAAACCCAGTTAAATAAACTTTTAAGTTTCCAAAATTATATCTATTACCCATGGCTGAATTTAAAATAAATTAACAATTTAGGAAACATAGTCTGCAAATAAAAATTGACTACTACTTAGTCAAAATTGACTATTACTATTTACTATTATAAATTTTGAGGAGCACTGAATGATTTTGCTTCAAATATTCAATAATTCTGTCATAAACAATATTGCAGAAGTATTAAGTTATTAGTGTCAATAATATCCACTAACTTATGTTGCTTAAAAATCCATCTGTATGCTGTCTCTTCTGGGCATGATCCTTCACACATGGAATTTACCTTTTTTTCTGAGAATCATCTGTCCAAGTCTGGGATTATTATTCTCATTTTCCTCTTTATCTGCAATTGTTCTTCTAGAAACTTAGAATTTTGGCATGGATTATCAGTGCTAAATTCAAAACTATTTAATAATTTAAAAATAATGAGAGAGAAAATGTGAGACCTAACTTGTTATAAAAGTCGCGATGTCTCTAATTTGAGGATCCAGTCTTTATTTCCTCCGCCCTACAAGCTGTGCTCTCTTTGGAGGTGTCACTTGTATCTCTGTTCTTCAGTGCCTTTAATATAAGTAAAATAATTAAGAGAGCTCAAAATAGTACTTTGCTAGAATATTTTAAAAATGACATAAGATATGTAAAATAAGAATTTTTTCTTCTATATCAACTAATGTACATTTATGCTTTTTGATAAGCAGAGAAAAACACAGATGCTTTTAGCATTTATTTTAAATCAGAGCAGTAGTGGGAAAATGTTAACTAGCACTCACAAAGCAGACAAATTTATGTTTTCACACTTCATTTTGAGATGGGATTAATTAGGCTATACCTTAGAGATTTAATAAAGTGACAATTATTGCAGGAAGTACTGATAACAATATTCTTTATATAAAGTCAAAAATATAAGGGTAAGATATGACATGTTCTGCACTGTAAGTAACAACATTAAAAAATTGAGAGTAAAGCATGAAAACAATAAATGAATTGCCTTCAAATATAAATTTGGCTGGTATTTTCTATTATAATTGACAAACTACATAGAAAATGAGAAAATTAAAGTTTAGAATTCTAAGCTTGTACTCACTGTTTACTTAAATTGAAAGGAAAATAATTCAGGAAGTAATCAACCACACCTGAAGAGATAGTTCTAAAAGTAAAAAGTCTATAAAACAATGACTGATATCACACACATATTGTGCTACTTGGTAGTAGACCAATTCCTCAAAAAGTGTCAAATCTACCCTGAAAATAATAAACATATATTATTATATATTCTATATATTCATTTTCATTCTTATCTTTTCCCTTGAGCAGTAAAACTATGTCTAACACATATGACTTAAAGCCAACATTAGTCCAATAATTTTTTATAATTATTCAAAAAATATTTACTAATGTAGTTAATATTATTATACTTAAGAAATTCCTTCTTATTCTTAATGGCATTACAGTTTTAGAACTCCCACTAAAATCATGTAACATGATAGGTTAATATTTGGGTTTTTAGAACTCTATCTCCAAAACATCCTATAGTATTTTGAGATAATTTTTTAAGTTTATAAAGCTAGATACAATATTTATGTCAACTTTAAATCAAATCTGCATTTAAGACTATAAATAAGCAGTCAAAACATAAGTTGAAAAATGTTCATATTTTCACAAGTAATTGAACAAGTTAGAAATGCAGGACAAAGTCACCAAGAGAATCCCAGAGATCGGGCAATTATTTTGGGTTCATAATTAGTGATATTCTTAGATTTTAATGCAGACATTACTTTCTGAAACTTTGAATTGGACATTGTAAATGGTTTTAGGATAACGTCACAAAATCAAAGTGCTTTACAAAACTGCAATAGGATATTTGGTCTATCCCAATGTCTGCTTCACAGAAATACACACACACACACACACACACACACACACATATACCCCTAAATACATTCCTAAAATTACTGCATAACCTCATTTAATAGGACAGTCTATTGTATACACTCCTCTCCAACAAGTAAATAAATAAATCGATATGACAAAGAGGTCAAGCAAGATTATTAAATTATCTACCAGTTCAGTTGTGTCTCTGTGAAGACCAAGTTGAATAGGTCATGCTTTTTATCTTCTGGCAGAAATCCAAAAATTAAAGAAAAGTAGAGTATTCTTTGAAGAGTCAGGATGCAAGACTTATCAATTGGTAGGTTGTCTAAAGACAAAGTTTCTTTCCAATGTTTAAATAAGACCAATGTTTATAAAAAGTCTGTGTCTCTTCTGTCTTATACAAGGGTTTGTTACCCATAGTTTTATATTCTTGGCATATAACGGATGATAATGAAATAAAATTTTCCACTAAATTGATTTAGATGTAGGTGATCATCATGTAACCAGAATGATGATGAGAATTTACATTAAACTGACAAAATTTAAAAAGTAGATGTTCCTAATCTTTAACTATGAAATGTTTGAGGAGACACCATAGTATCTAATATACAACAGACTGTTGAATTGTAAACAGACCATAAACATATGTTAAAAATAAGTGGAACTGTGAGAATAAAAATTATATTGTTCAATAGAAAAACTAAAGTATGACCTATCAGTACATACTTGGCAAAGTCCGCAAACTGATCACATTGGCTTGCTTGTACTTTTAAGCGCAAAGGTAGCATATATTTCCCAGTCTTCTTTGTAACTAGAAATGATCAAAAGATGGTTAGGGCAAATAATGTAATTTTTCCATTCTAGGTGACTACAGTGAAATGATACCCATGATATATAGATATATAAGATAAAGATGACAGAGGTACAAAACAGGAGACTATCCTAGGGGGACATATGTCAAGAAACATGGCCTGCCCTGAGCTTCTATCTAAGATAATAACTCTTTTGACCTCAGCTACTGCAATAGCGGTGTGTCTGCTGCAACACCTGATGTTATCTGCATTTAGAGGTTCTCAAACTTCAACATACGTACATCAAAAGCAACCAGGGGAACTGTTAAAACACAACGAAGAGTCTCACCCTGGAGTTTCTGCTTCAGAGTGTATGGGAGTGGGACTTGAACATTGCTATTTCCAACTAGCTCCCAGACACTGATGCCCTTGGTACCGCATTTCTAGAATTGCTTCCATGACTGATGCAATGTGTGTAAGGTAAATATAAATTGTTATTCTATGGGATGATGGGACTTTGGGATATAAAATACGTCTTTATTTTTCTGGTCCTCCTCACATTTGTTTTGGTAATGCATAAGAAAAATTAAACTAGAGTCCGAACAGGTAAAAACCTTAGAAAATACAGGATTATTTTAATTTTTCTACTTTTGCTCTAAATTCAATAAATAATTATTCTTTTATAAAAACAAATGGCACATTTATAGAGCAGATTGTAGAAGAACCATAAGATACATTGTGAATTTCTAACTGAAGCAAAATGATTAGGAATTCTGTTCTTTTCTCTTCGACAACCTACATCCTGGACAAGTCCACTTTGCTCTCACTCACCTTAAACTTAGATAGGCCTTTTACCACATCCACTTGCCTTTCTTTCAATTAAAGTCTCTTTGCACTCTAAATTCCTTAAAATTCTCTTTGCTCTCTTGGCCTTCTGTAAATGAAAGGGAGGCCACTGCCAACTTTCAGAATCTTCAGACCTCTCAGAAATTAAAATCTCCAATTACTGCTTGAGCTCTGTTTCTTTCTTTCTCAGAACTTCCTCTACCAACCCATGAATATTTGAACACAATGAAATTGTTTTGTTTAAAGATTTACAGCATTCGATTTGTCAGTGTCTTCAGAATGTTTCAAAATGAGCTATGCTTTTCACCAATTAAACTACAGAAACAGAAACAAGTGTATTATTTCCTTAAAGATACATAGAAACAAATTCTAATGATAAATACAATTCCCTTAGTTAAAAATTATATGCATAAATTATTCATCTACTTATATGCATCCACTTATACAAACAGATAGGTATAACTAGAGATTTAATCCGAAGTTCCAACTTTTTTAAGAGATTGGAAACAGCTATTTTTGTGAAAGACACCATTACATTGAAAAATAAGAGTTTTGTAATATGTAAATGAGAAAGGGCATATAAATTAATACGAGATAACTAACACTCAAAAAGGCTAGTTGCAAATATTATTACTTGTTTCATGAAAGGGCATTTTAGGAAACAGTGAAGTCTATCTATAATTAGAAATAACAATATTTTTTATTCCAGAAATCACTTGGAGAAGTATTATTAGTGTTATGTTCTTTGGTTTACAGAGCAGAAGCTCTACAAATCAAGAAGACAATCACTGCAGGGACTTCCAGACCTATCGCCTCCAAAAAGTCAGAAAAAATTTAAAAGATATCAGAATATCAAATATACCTAAAAATATAAAAGTTTACCTAGAATTCTTACATAAATTAATTTTGAAAACATCATTCACTACACATTTTTGTGTAGACTGAACAAGACAGACCTTTCTATGGAGGTATGGGGTAGAGGGACAATATTCAGTGGGAAGTAGACAGAGGAGAAGGGCATGAGGTCACCAAAGAGTCTGCAGAAACTTCTGACCGCTAAGTTGAAAAGGTAAACCATGAGGGGGCTAGAGACAGATTTTTGTTCTTGTTGTGATGGTTGTCATTTTTCTTTGTATTGCTTTCACCTACAAGGCCATGAACTTGGAGCTCTGTTTTGACAAGGTCCAGTGAGACACTGGCCCCTTGAAGTACAGGAACACAGTTATTTAATTTTTCCTGAAGCAATTTTCATTCTCTAAGATCACTTTCAGGAATTTAGTACAGAGAATGCCAAAGATAATCACAGGAAAGAAAGAACAGGAGAGACAGCATAGCAGAAAACTAATTTTCTGATATTGTATGTTAGTTATCACATAGCCAAGTGAATTTAAACTGTTTAAACTCTTGGATATTTTTAATTATAAAAACCATTTATTTGTTTCTATATTCTTTTTTAAATTCAATTATAATTAATCTTACGACAATCATAAGGAAATTCTTTTTCTTTGAATAATGAAAATTTAAGAGAGCTTAGCTATGTACTTTTGTATAACAAACAACGCCATACTTTGATAGCTGAAGACAAAAAATATCTATTATCTCACTCAGATACCACAAAGACTGACAAAATGGAACCAGGAAAGATGGAGGAAATTGGATAAAGGGAAGAATATTTTTAGTATGTATTTGTGGTACATCATAAATACATTCATTGTGGGTATTTGTTATATGTACCTTACACATCTTAATTCTTTTTAAATCTTTTTTCAATCCATCTTCCATCTGTTATCCCACTTTCCATTTGCCAAAGATCTATTTCTTGTTGTTTTTTACTTTGCTATTTGATTTATTTATATTGTGGTTTCTCATATAAAAGAAACTATATAATTTTTAAGCTTGTGTGTCTGATTTATTTTCCTTAATATTATGATTTCAAGAGCACATAATTAGAGATATTAATACAACTTTTGTAAAGAAAATGATGAAAAGAATATATAAACTGTCTTGGTTACTTTTCTCTTGTTACTGAGACAAAATATTCCATACCCAAAGTTAAGGAAGGAAAGGTTTGTTTAGCTCACAATTTGTGAGGTTTCAGTTCATAATCAGCTGGCTCCAAGGAAGGGTGGCATAGCACAGGGGCAGCCATTCATGGCAGCAGGAGATACCAAAGGCAACAAGAGCAAAAAGGGGCAAAAAGGGAAAAAGCACTCTTCCTTCCCTCCCTTATATTGCATGTAAGCTACCAGCCCCTGGGTGGGTGCAGCATTCATACCACCAATCCCAGCACCAGACAATGACCAATCGAAAGTGCTAGATTCAGCCACCTTTGAAAGGCCTGCCCCGCCATGACCCCATGAGGCTTTTGGGAGTCACTATAACATAGACTAATACATAAAATGAACTCAAGAATGAGATTCAACCAATATGTGTATCATAAATGGTGATATAAACTAATTTTAGTTTATAAACATAGTTTTAGTTTATAAACATACTAGCTTTGGGAGAATTATAACTTATTTTCTTGAGAATTCAAAGGAGATAACATATATAAAAATATTTTATACTCCGTACAGCACCATAAAAGTGCTTAGTTTTTAACAAAATAGTACAAAATTCTTCAATAAGTGTATTATCTCATTTTCTTTCCAACTTCCCTAAGATTGATATTAACATGTATGGGAACTTTTCTGGCATCTACTCTTGAAGAAGATAATGAAAGGAATGAACTTAATTTCTGAACGCCTGTGTGGTATTATAGCTGCAATGAAAACTTGGGCTTTCATCAACCTGAATCACCTAGAAAAAAGAGCCATGCACTTCTTACTTTTTATTTCCTTGACTTTCTTAAAGAGGTTCCAAAAGATTTTCAAGTACTAAACAGCTCTAATTTTACACACATAGATATATACACATACCCACAACCATGCATGTATTCTAATAGAAATCTAATTAAGTTTGCAATAAAATATCCACATGTGTATAAAAATGCAAAAGTCATAAAAATCATATTTTACATTCTTCCTAATATAAAACATTTGAAAAAGCAATTCAAAGCAATAATTCAAAAAATATTTCCGCTCTGATATATGCTGGAGTTCATTGACCTTTTATGTGTGTTCCCAGGCATGCAAAAGAAACACCTGGATCATGCCAGAATTGAAATAAAACTCTACCACCTGGACAAAAAGTGCACATATCTCTAATACCTCCACATACCAGGGAACCTAACCAAATTCATATGTGTAACCAAACAATATTTTTGTAAGTAAGCATTAGGTTTTCCATCCTCAACTGCACTAGAACATGTTTCCTGGGTTAGTAAGTGTAAGCTACTTGGCAGAAGCTGCTCCTTTTTGTGTCTTACACACTGACAAAACATGAATGGGTCTTGTCAGGGGCTAGTGGCAATGCTTTATCATTGGGGCTAAATCCAATTCCATACCATTCATATTAAACCATCCTTCAGAGTGAATGCAGAGTTTAAAACACTTTCTTTGTTATCATTTTTATAATAGTAAAAAGAAACATTTCCCCTAATGTAATACAAATTATAACTAATACTTCCTAGGGACAAAGAAAATCTTAGAAGGGACCCACCTATTTAATATTATTTGTTGTACTGTCACTCAAACTAGTCATCAATTTGTACAGTGATTTGAAATCATTTATTCATGTTTATATTTTAACCATCTTCAAACATTAGAAAAGTCATATTTGATGGGAGTTTAAGAACATGCAAGCTTCATGAAAGCCTATTGCTCTCAAGTGATGTTTTCACCCCTGAACGTTCATCCCCTCTGAACTCCCTCATTGATTTTACCAGTGTTATTTGTAGCCATCTCATTACCAGCTTGATAGTGAAAAAAAATGCTCCTTTTTCTTCTACTACTTTTTTTCTGAAGTTCTTTAGCCCATTGGCCTGTTCTTCCTTAGCAAATCACACTGATGAGATTTTTAACTCTGCAGTAGCCATGAATGATGACCTAGATGGTTACGAATTTCTTTTTAATTGTTCTTAATCTTTTTCCAATCTACACTTTATTTCCACTCTTACAGTTACCTATGAGCATCTCCAGCCTCCTTCAGACTCAATTCTCTTAACATGATTTGATACTCTTTCCTTTTAAGCCTCACATTTCCTTACTGAGATATTTCATATCACTGCCAACATGGTCTGGCAAGACACTTTGACTGAGAGCTCTTTCTCCAAGTACTCAGAGTAATTCACGTCTGTTACTCCCAGCAGCTCTCCCAGGTTCATGTATCCTCTCCGAGCTGAAAAAAGTATTTGTCTAGGATTATTTAACACTAGCATACTGAAGTAACTGTTTTAGTCTTCCTTTATTCCTAAATTCTAAGTTATTTCACTTTGATCTGATCATTAGTAGAGTTGAATATACTTTCTCATCAACATTAAATTTATGTATTTTGAGCCAGGTGTGCTGACTCATGCCTGTAATCCCAGGTACTTTGGGAGGCTGAGGCAGTTCAAGCCCAGGCTGAGCAGCAGAGTTATTGAGAGAAAATGGGATGGAGATGTAGCTCATGCCAAGGCTCTGGGTTCAATCTCCAGTATCACAAAAAAAGTACATTAGCAATGTATTTGCATACACATATTTACAAATTTTTATTGGTAACCATGACATTATTAATAGCTCTAAAATGAGAAATATTGTGTTGGTCTAAATATTCACAAAACTAAGGAAGCCTTATATTCAGACAAGTTTTCTCATTGACTCAACTATTGTAAAATCAAATACCAAAATAATAGTGTGTGTGGAGTTTGATAATCAAGGTGACACTTTCCAAATTATATAATGATAAACTACTTTTTAAAAGAAATGTTAAGAATTATAGTTTACATAATGCTACCTGTGTTAGTCAACTTTCTGTTGCTATTACAAAATACCTGAGACAACTTATAATGGGGGAAGGCTTGCTTTGCATTGTGATTTCTGAGTTTCCAGTCCATAGTCAGTAGGGCCCATTGCTTTTGGTTCTGCGGGAAAATGGGACTTCATTGCAGACAGAGAATATGGTGAAGAAAGGCTGTTCATCTCATGGTCAACTGGTGAAAGGAAAAGGTGAAGGGATAAAGTTCCACTAGCTCCTTCAAGAGCCTGACTCCAACAGCTGAAAGTTCTCCCACTAGGCTCTACCTTTTAGAAGTTTCTACCACTTTCTAAAAGTACCAAACTGGGAACCAATCTTTACACATGGACTTCTGGGTCCCATTCCAGATCTAAACTACAATTTGATTTAAATAATATTAATCATCTGTTCTTTTAATAATCTGCTAAACATTTGGATTTTTCAAATGTTCAATTACAAGTATAATCAAAATGTTAATGCAAAGGAAAACAGGATCCAGGCATGGTGCACACATCTGTAATCCTAGCACTTGGAAGACTGAGACAGGGAGATTGCTGCTAGTTTGAGGCCAGCCTGAGCTATGCAGTGAGTTCCAAACTGACTTTGTTGAAAGAAAGAAAGAAAGAAAGAAAGAAAGAAAGAAAGAAAGAAAGAAAGAAAGCAAGCAAGCAGAGGGAGAATTAAACTAAACATTTACTTTAGAAAATAAATGTTAGTAAAATCTTATTTGTATCTCTCCTTGGTGTCATGATCTGGATCTTATAAAACAGTGATAGTCTTACAAATGTTGATCTGATCTTATAAAACATTGATCTGAAATATATGATCTGGATTTTATAAAACACTGATAGTTTGAAATCATATGTGTAAAAATTAGGGTCATTTTTGAGTAATAGAAATCCCAAAATAGCAGTGGCTTAAACAAATATAAGTTTCTACCTCTCATATAACCAAGTCAGGTGCTCTAACATGAAAGTTTCATAGTCATTAGGTTTTCAGATTCCTTTCATGACATTATCTTGCGAGCATCTTGTGATACCAACATCAAAGGTAGCCTCTTGAACTCAAATATAACATATGCATTTGAGTCTACAGGATGAAAATGGGATAAAGAAATGTCCTTTTAAGAACATTTTCCAGGCACTTGGTAGGCCGAGCTAGGAGGATAGCTATGAGTTCGAGGTCAGCCTGGGCTGCGTAGGGATTTCAAAGCTAGCCTGAACTATATAACAAGACACTGATTTAAAAAAATTCATGATTTTCCACTAGCTTTATTGAGCCACCTGTACTCACTCACTATAAAGTGAATAAATGGAATTCTGGAAAATACGGTACTTATTGCTTATGTCTAGCAAAGTATAGAATCCCATTACTGAAAAACTGAGAATAGATAACAGGAGAACGGGAGAAAACTAATAGTACGCACTTCAAGGTAAATTTCTTATTTGAACATAAAATCAGTCCTTTGCTTTCCTCCACACAGAATAGAGGTGTCTCAATTTGAGTGACTGGCCAAGGATGTGAGTGGGGTGTAGCAGAACTCGCATTTCTGCTGAACTTGAGTTGTCGTACAGAGCCTGAAACTAACGGCACAGGGCAGAGCCTGAAAATTATACTGAGGATCTGGTCACATCATCTGAGCTGGGAATCAAGCTGAGCTGCAAGCCACTTCTACATATGGGTGTCCATATATTTGTTTCCTCAATGACAAGTCCATTTTTGTTATGATTTCCAAACTGTTAGGCTCAATAGATGTAAGATAGTGGTCCATTTACATAAAATCATTACGGTCGAGTTCATTTACTTTATATATTTATACATCAAGATATATATTTGAAAGTTCATAATCAAAATTTTAATAGAAATAAAACTGTTCTCTGTATTTCTTGAAGTTTAAAAAATAATTTATATGCACTAGGGTTTGGGTGTTCAAACTTTTGGCTTGCCTGGGTCACGTCAAGGAAAGAGGAATTGTCTTGAGGTCATACATAAGATATAAAATATAGTTAATATACACAAAAAACTTTATTAGATGTTTATTAGTATATTGAAAATAGCACAATAGGCCCATGTTTGATAATTAAATAAGAATACATAGGTGCCTGCTTAATGACAATAATCATTTGTCTTCACAGGCATACACATGAGGTAGGCTGAAACACCACTATTAGTAATTCCTGTGTTTACTCACAAAGCCACAGGAGTTTTTGTAGCATTTGACACACTCAGGACCCACTGGGGTTTCCATTCAAGTGCCTGTGTGGTAGGCAGGAAAGGAGAAGTAGCACTCCCCTGAGCCCTCTTCTCCCGAGCTCCATCGGTGCCTTCCCCACTAATGTGGAAACACTGAGCAAACATGTTATGAAAAGCATCATCAAAAGTCACATAATGATATTAGAAGTTTATGATCTTGTAGGACAACATTACTAGATGTCCAGAGTTGCTTATGGTCCAGGGACCACAGGTCAAACATTCCTGTACTAGACACCTATACTAGATACTAGACACATACTGTCCAGCAGACCTATGATGAAAACCAGAAAGGTTAACTTTTTTTTTTATTTAAGATGTGTTTAGTATTAGTATTTAAAAAGTGGAAAATATATAAAATTAAACAATATTCATCAAAACACTAGCAGTTGATCATGTAATCAGTCTAAAAATATTTAAAGTGTACTACATTCTGTTTTTTTTAACTATGCCTACAAAATCCAGCATGTATTTTATACTCAAGGCCCATATCCATTCAGACCAGACACACTTGAAGGGCTCAGTAGCCACATTGGGCCAGTGGCTACTATATTGAATGTCACTGCACTAGACCGGGTTAATTCATAGAAATAATCCACTCTTTTAAGAATAGAAAGAACTCATCTATAAACCAATTGAATCTGGTGAATTTAGTGAGAAAGAATGGGTGCATGTGGAAAGTTTAATTTGTCTTTTCACTTCTGTAGATTTGAAGATCTCCTTGAATATTTGCTTTTTCTTGTACATAGAATTAAAACATTTCATTGACATAAATTTCATATAGGCTATAAAATTATTAAAGTTGTTTTGGGTTGAAAGTAACTAAAACCAAAGTTCCAATTTCCTTGGGTGGTCCAATGAAATGTATGTGGCTGTGTAACTATAAAGTCCATGGCTAATGTCAGATGTATTGAAGTTAAGAACAAGGAACTCAACTGTATTATGGTCTATCTTGGCCTCAATTTCAGTAACCTATACTCTTTTTTTTTGGTGGTTCCTGAAAATTTTAGATTTATGTGCACTTCACTCAAGTTCAACAGAAATGCATGGTATTTCCCAACTTCATTGATAAAAATCCCAACCTGATTCCTATCAGCCTAAATTGATTCACATGCCTAATTTCTGAAGCAATTATTGGGAGTGGGGTAGAAGTTCAGGTAAAGTAAAATGATATATTGTCTTAAGTCATATGTGAAGACCTGGAGCTGGTGATAGAAACTGTCTCACGCAGAATGAAAAATGGACAATAGGCATTTCTTCAAAGAAAGCTTAGGGAACAAATGCAAGAATAGAAAAAAGCAGCAGATGTCTACTCCATTCCAATCTATTATTTTAATGCCCTTTATATCTACAGTTACATTGCTTTTCTCAATCATGATATTTTACATTTGGAATTTTCTCCTTTTTTTTTTTTGCCTAAAGTTACGAACAGGTAAACATTTTATTAGTTTTTAAAGAATTAATTAATCTCTTGGCTTTTTTTAAAACTTTTCATTTAGTACTTTTCAGTTCTATTTCATTAGTTTCTTCTTTTTTATGGTTTTTCTTTTCAGAAGACTCATTTTTATGATGCTTGTTATAGCTAGCATCTAAACATCCCCCCAAAATCTCAGGTGGTCATCGGTGCAGCTTCTAGGAAGTGGCTACATCTAGGGGGTGTGATGTTGGGATACAGGATGTGATGCTGAGATTAATGTTGCAATGCTGACACTAAGGGTGCCCCACCTGGGTATCAATGCTACCTGCCCAGAGGACAGGTAGCCTGAAATGGAATGTAAGGGACCAAAAGAGGGCTATTGATCTCACTTTTTTCTGCTGCCTTCTGCTTGTCAAGAACTGTTTCTCCCTGTGACACCCCTCTGCTGTACCCTTTGCCATGACATCCTACCTTAGAGATAGCTGATTATGGGCTGAACTTCTAAAAACTGTGAGCTAAATAAACCTTTCCTCTTAAGCTTGTAGGTGTCAGGTATTTTGTTTCAGCAATAAGAAAACTAACTAAGATAATACTGTTACCATGAAAGAATAAATTTAAGTTTAAAACTTTTAAGTACATCCTCAAACATATTTAATCATCCAATGTTATGGTTTGTGTCTAGGCAGCCCCCCAAGCATCATGCAGTCATGGAGGTGGCTGAATCTAGCATTTGTGATTGATTCGTTGTCTAGCACTGGGATTGGCAGTATGAGTTCTGCACCCTCACAGGGGTGGAGCCTGGTGTACAATGCAAGGTTGAAAAGGAGGCACATTTCTCCTCTCTTGTGCAGTTTGCTTTTTCCGCTTGCAGCCACCATGAACAGCTACCTCTCAGTCACGCCACTCTGCCTTGGAACCAGCTGAGTATGAGTCGACTAAAACCCCCAAAACTATAAGAAATAAACCTCTCCTTCCTTCACTTTGGGCATCAGGTATTTTGTCTCAGCAGTGACAGACAAGTAACTAAGATAGAATTTGGTACCAGTGGAGTAAGGCTGTTGCTGTGACTGTACCTGACCATGTGGTTCAAGAGCCTTTGGGAAAAGCTTGTGGGAAGAGTTTGGAAAGGTTCAGAGATGTCACCTGAAAGAGTAGAGCTGGAATGGCTTAGGCTGTTCTGCATGGGAGATTCTGGTCAGAGCTCAGGAGACCAGAAGGTTGATAGAGAGCCTGCCAGTAAAGACCAGGGTTGGTAGGTTTCTGCTGGAAAGAAGGACTGCATTGGTTATTGGACTCCACATGATGTGTGCTATGGCTCGACAGAAAGTTTGTCTGCATCTTGCTCGTGTCCAGAGACTTTGCCTGAAACAGATTAACAGCAGCAACCTGATTAATCTGGCCCAAGAAATTTCAAGGCAGTCAAATGTTGAGGCAGTGGCATGGGTATTGCTGGCAACTTTCAGTCAGATTTATGTTGAGAATCAAGAGCAAAGAGCCCAGCATGGTGATTTAAAATGTTGTGAGTTTGGTCGGAAAGCTGTGGACTGTAAAGATAGAGCTGATACCTCGACTGCTGAGAGGGAACAAAAAAATAAAAAAGATGGCCTAGGAGCATCCTGGGAAGCAGTGGGTCTCTACCCTTTGCAGCCTCAGAGTTACAGAAGTGAAAGACTTTGCCTGGGGGAGAAAGCTGCAGAGCCCCACATTCCAGAATGGCAGTGAAGGCCACACCAAGTTCCAGAATTGCAGCAATTTAGAGAATCTGTTCCTCACAATCAGGTTCAGAGTGCCCAGCAATCTGAGCACTCCACCCCTATGGCCAAGAAAGAGGAAAGCCTGGTTACTGCTCCAGCTGGCAGCAGACCTTAGCAGCATCCACGTGACACTGGTTTTAGGTGCATGAAGAATGCATGTTTTCTGAGGTTTAAAGGCTTCCACCCCTATTCCAGAGGGCCCAGGAGGCCAGGTGGGGCACCCCTGAGAGGGCAATGTGTAAACTTGTGACTGTGAAGCCTAGGTGGAGACCTCAGAAGTTTGAAAAAGCCAGGAGCATGGATCATCTAAGGAAAGCTGCAAAGATTGAGCACAGTGGGCCTAAGAGAGAAGCTGTG
>RJWT010014627.1:0-20948 GCA_004365215.1 Cuniculus paca | reverse complement strand
TGTTGTGAGGAATCACTTATCTAAAACTGCACAGTATTTTCATTTCTCTGTTAAATTCTTGAAAAATTAAACTACCTTATCAAAAAATTATACTCTTAACTTAAAAAGCCTACATTTTGAGTAATTTATTTTGTGAAGTTTGTCTGGCTAAGCACCCCCCATGTCTATACGTATACAAGCTTGGAAATATGCTTAGCATATATGCTTAGATATGTCAGTGATAATATTCATCAAATATTGACAATAGTATGTTATGTGTAATTTTCTTTTACTTTTTTCTTTGCGCTTTTTCATGATTCATGAACATGTATAAAATGAATGCATTATTTTCACAAAACAATGAAGCTATTTTAAAAACATTATCTGTTCATACCCAGAATAGGTGCATTCAAAGACATAAAGTAGAATAGGAGTTACCAGGGAATGGGGGAGGGATAAATAGTTATTATTTAATGGGTAGAGAGTTTTTGTTCTGAAAATGAATAGTGGCGATAGCTTCAAACATAATGAATGTACTTAACGGCACTGAATGGTACAATTTACAATGGACCTTCAAGTTATGAGTGGCCTCACATGTGAACAACTTGAGTTACAACTGGATTTTAGGTTTAACTTTGGACCAAAGTCTTGAGTTACAACCCACGTATGGACCACTTGTGCAGCTGTAAACAAAGTCTTGAGATGCCAAAAAAGCTTATATAGGCGTACATAAGCCTCAGTCTGGCCCAGGTGTGTGTGCTGTGGACATGATGTCAGTCAATGCTTTACATAGTCACTAGGATTACTGGGATCAAAAAGGCCCCAAAAAAGCTAGAAAAGAAGTTAAGGAAGGAAGGAAAAGTAAAAAAAGTAATCACAATAAACAAGACCAGTGTTAAAGAAAAGACAGAAACAGACAACTTTAGACCAGTTTTTAGTTCTCAAAAGGTTGAGACCTGGTGAGCCAGAAGCAGGTCCTAGTGGGCTACAGATTCTCCCAAGAGAAAGAACACCATAGAGCCAAATTCCTGATGTTCTTATGGAAGGAGACTCTCCTTCCAAACAAAAACCACCTTCCATTTCATCCTCCCTTCCTGCAAGCCAAGGATGTCAACTTGTATGAAGAGTACAGTATGAAATTGTTGTTTCTGGTAAACATTTTATAACTTTTTGGTGAATATAGTAGAAAAATTATTGGTGTTTCTGGTAAATTATGCACATTATACAATGCTTTTTTATTATGAAAGTATTAGTTAAGGGGTACTTTGGACATGTGGAACACATTATAGGTATTTCCATTATTTCTTATGGGAAAAATAATCGTAACTTACAACCAACTTGGGTTACAACAAATTGAGTTCATAAGTCAAGGGTCCACTGTAAATGGTTAAATGATAAGTTTTATTTTATGTGCATTGTACCACAATAATAATTTTTAAAATGTGCTTACTGTGTTTCCCATCTCTGGGGCACTATGACAGTAGATGACCAAGAAGCCAATATGGTGGATGAATTCGGCAAAGACTAGCTTCTCCAGCCCAGTAGATGTGTACGTGGAGTCCTAATAACTTACTCCAAGAAGAGACTAATGTGGTGATTTCAGGATCTTGGGCAGAGCTCCAAGAAGGCAAACCTGCTAAAGAACTGTGAATGGAGGAGTAAGAGTTGGTGAGAATTTTTCCTTTATCCCTGAAAAGTCCAACAGGTATGTGAGAGCTCTTTTTTTCTCTTCTTTTGTAAAACTGGCCAAGAAATTCTGCACCATGCAGTAATTCTTGGATTCCCTTTGCTGTGTAAGCTCTCATTCAGCTGAGTGTCCCATGTTTGGCCCAGTGAGCCAATAACCAACTCCAAGTTTTCATCTGTTTGTCTGGCCTGCAGCCTGTCAAGTTCCAAGGAGGTACACTCCATTCTTTTTCTCTCAGGAAGACAAATGGATCAGCAAATTATAGGCTGGAGACAGGAATGCAAGCTCCACCTCTAGCCTGTCAATTCTAAACCCCTCAGAATCTTTGTTGTCCATTGTTGCCATGGAGATGGCTGAGGACAATACCTGACCAAGAGGGAGCCTGCCAAAGCCCACTGTAGCAACAGCAAGGGATGAAGAGAGTGTTTCCGGGATAGTCAGCAAGCAATTAAGAGACAGGGGGCCAGATGTGAGCCAGACAGAACAGTCTGGAAGTATTTGACCCAGAGTTTAAACCACAGAGGCTGAAAATATAATTGTTTTAAAAATCAATATAATTGCTTTGGTAAGTGCTAAGTGCTGAAGGACTTTTCATAAGTTACTTTCTGATTTTTTATTCTGGGCCACAATGACCCATAAGAACATTGGCCTCCATTTCTGGCCCTTCATGGGTTTATAATCTCAGCAGATCCATAGAGAGCTCCCAAACACCCTAGCCCAGCCAAGCGGAGACCAGCTGTTTGCACACAGACTTCGAAAAGAGCAAATCCTGCAGACAGTAAAACATGTTCTCATATTAGTGTCTTTCTCAAGAGCACTGCCCCTATTCTGTTAACACAGTCCAAGGAGTCAAAGTTGCTTCCCTGTGTATTTTTCTCTTCTTCACTCCCCCTTTAAAAAAATGGAGTTTTAAATTTCACATTCTGTGATCTAACTTCCCATTTCCCACTCACAAACAAATGACATCTGGTCACTCTCAACAATAAACTTGGAAAGATGAGACATTTCCTGTTAGTTCTCTATGTAACCCCTGCTTAAACTTTCAAATTCCTGAAAGAATTGCCTGAAAAATAAATGGATCATTAAAAAGTGAGGAAAACGAGGGAGAAGGGGTCTAAGGAACGTGCTACAAGACCCCTGTTACAGTTAATGCTAAGTTTTTACCAGCGTTCCGCCATTTTTTGAAAGTAATGTTGTAGCACTAAAAGATCAAAACAAGTTTGTTATTCTACACAACCACTTCAAGGAACGGTCAGTTAGAAAAATCTTCCACCAAGCTACTGGATCCAAACATCACAGCTGATTTCCCAATTCCTTTAAGTGGCGGTAGAAAACATTAAAATCCTCATCTAGCACCCTGCTTATCTGTCCACTTAATTCTCAAGAAATAGCATGTGCCCTCACAATCTCAACAGTTATGCAACACCATTATCTTTCAAATCTACATTTCCAAGTCTGAATTTTCTCCCTCTTCCTCAACTGCCAACTGGACATTTCTTCTTGGAGGTTCTGCCTTTGCCTCCCATTCAGCACAACTAAGGCTGGTTACCTCTCACCAGCCTCTCAATGCCATCTCTTTTCTTCACGTTTCTTTCTATCAAGGGTAGCAGTGTTCTCCAAGATCCAGGCTGAGATGTGGCAGCATGATGGAGGGCTTGAACTGTGACCCCTGTCACCCTGTAGAGAGTGATCCAATCTATCATACCACATGTGCCTTCTTCCTATTCCTACAACCACCAACTTTTTGACCGAAGTTCAAGGATTTCCTGATAGGTGTCTTCTACTTCCCATCCCCAGAAAGGCAACTAACAACCTATCTATTTAGTGCATTTGTAACAATTACACACAAAGTAAGCTTCATGAATGCCAGTTTGGATTTTGAATATCCTCCCAAAGGCCCTTGTATTAAAAGCTTGGTCATCAGTCCATGACACTGGGAGTGGGTGGAACCTTCAGGAAGCAGCACTCAGGGAAGGAAGTTAGTTTATTGGGGATGCACTCTTGAAGAGGACTTTGGGACCTGGGTCTCTTCTTGCCTCTTTTTCTGCTTTTCAGCCCCCATGAGGTGAACTGGCCTCCTCTGCCATTTACTCCTGCCTTGATGTACTGTGTCACCAAAGGCCCAAAGTACTGTAGTTAAGCAACCATGGACTGAACTCACTGAACTGATTAGCCAAAACAAACCTTTCCTCCTTACAAGTTGTTTATCTCAGGTATTTTATCACACTGATGGAAGGCTAACACAACTGGTGTATGGCCTAGGGAGTCACTCAGAACTCTTGAGCTCTCAGGGCCCTGCACTGTTTTGAACTTCTTAATTTTTGAACAAGGAACCTAGGATTTTCATTTTGCACTGGGATCTGGCAGTTAGGTAACCAGTTCTACTTTTAAGCTAAGTGCAGACACCTTAGCTTGTCGTTAAGCACTGTTGCAACTCAGGTCCTTCTCTCTAATGAGTACATCTTGACATCAACTCTCCCACTCAACTCATTCATATTGATTGGCTCATGACTAGAATGTGCCATACTCTCTGTCTCTCTGTCTCTGTCTCTGTCTCCATCTCTCTCTCCCATCCCTCAATTTCAACCCTACTTATATTTCATTATTTTTTACCCACCATAATCTCTTTCTACACTCTGTTCCTCTGGCAATAATAGTCATGTTCATTTAGCTTTTATATGCTTGTGTTTCCAGTAAACCTTTTACTGAGTCTTATCCTTTCGATCAGTAGATATTTGGGTTCAGTAAGTACTGGGGAGCATGTCTTGTGCATCAGCTCCATTCCCACAGTACCATGCAGCGTGCATGGTTGATAATCAATTGATCAGTTGTTTCTCCTTTGTCTTTAGTAAGGATGTTAAGATGTTTCTGCTTTATATATGAGTGACAGAAGAATGTGTGTTAAAATGTACTCAGATCAAGTGTATAAAACAGGAAATAGTCATTGAACATCTTTCTATACCAATTCATAAATATTTATTGGGTGCCGGGTGCTATTCCACTCTATGCAATACAGAGGCACCTGGGAGAGGGCTCACCATCATTGGATCTGCTGCCAAATCACCTGGCTTCACAATTCCACCTCCACCTCTCAACAGCAGTGTGATCATAATCAAGTTACTTAATTTCTCTCTGCCATAGGTTTTCCACTTGAAAATAGGGAATGATGACACCAAAAACCAGGCAACAACATAAAAAATTGATAATTTGACTTCAAATTTAAAAGCATTTGTACATCAAAGGACATTATTGATAGTGAAAATACAACCCATGGAATGGGAGAAAATATTGGCAAGTCATATACATGATGAAAGATTAACATCCAGAATATACAGAAAACTCCTCAAACTCAACAACAACAACTACAAAATGAAACAAAACAAACAAACAAACAAACAAAAAAACAAGCCCAACTCTATTTTTTAAAAAACAGGCAAAAGGGGAGGGAGTGTATCTCAGTGGTAAAGTGCTTGCCTAGCATGTGCATGATCCTGAGTTCAATACTCAATGTGACAAAAAGAAAAACAAGATAAACAAACAAACAAAACTTCCAGAGCAAACACTTTAATGGACATTTCTCCAACACCCCAAGAAAGGCCCAAAAATGGCCAATAAGCACCTGAAAAGATGCTCAGTATCACTAATCAGTAGGGAAATGAAAAATGAAACCACAATGAAATACTACTTCACACTCATAGATGGCTATTCCTTTTTTTTTTTTAAAGCAGAAAATAACAAATATCGTTGAGGATGTGAAGAGAGTAAAACCCTTATATTTTGCTGGTGAAAGTATAATATGGTTTCACCACCATGACAAACACTGGCATCCCCTCAAAGAGCAAAACATAGAGTCATTGTATGATCTGGTAATCCTTCTTCTAAATAGATACCCCAAAGGATTGAAATCAGAGGCTCAAGATATTTGAGCAGCCGCATACATAGCAATATTAATTCACAAGGTGGAAGTAATCCAAATGTCCACGAATGGCTAAATGGATAAAGAAAGCCTAGCATATACCTAAAATGGAATACCATTCAGCTTTAAAAATGAATTCTGATACATGCTACAGTATAGATTAAACCTTCATGCTAAGTAAATTAAGCTGGTCATAGAAAGATAAATATTATATGGTTCTCCTTAAATGAGGTACCTAGAATAGGCAAATTCATAGAAACAGAAATTAAAATTGTAGTCAACAGGGGCTGGGGCAGGGGGGAAAGAATGGGAATTAATGTTTAATGGATATACAGTTCCTGTTTGGAAAGATAAAAAAGTTCTGGAAGTGAATAGTGGCAGTGGCTTTACAACAATATGAATGTACTATAGGGCACACATTTCTCTATCCCCACAGTGCCGGCAGTGTTGGGGCCATAGTTACCTATATCTGAACCATCCTATAGTAGATCTTCTCAATTCAGTTCTACATTTGTGTCTTATCAGAATGAGGTAGAAAGGGAAAAAGCAAACATCAGTGGCAAGTCATGTAGCTCATTTAGTCATTCATTTGTAGTGAGAAATGATTCTTTTTCCATATATTCTATTATTGAAGAAAATAAATTTACTTTCCTATAGTTGATCTAAATTTTCATTCCAAGCCTCCATCTCCCTGGACAGTAGAAACTTATTTTTAGGTAGGGTTCCCTCTGTATTAGTTAGCTTTCTGCTGTTATGACAAAATATCTGAGTTAAACAATTTAAAAGAAGGAAAGATTTGTTTCATTTTGTCACACAGTTTCACAGAATTCAGTCAACAATCATTTGGCCTTGTCATTTGGGGCCTCAGATAGAACAAAATTTCATGACAGAGAGTGCAAATCTGATCTCCTCAAGGTAGTTGGGAAGCAGAGACAGAGATAAAGACAGAGACAAAGAGAAACAGTGAGATGAAGAGACAGACAGAAAGGGGTCAGGGAAAAATATAGGCCCTGAGATATGACCCCAAGACATTCTCCCTCCAATTAGGCCCTACCCCCTAAGTTTCCATCTCCCAATAGTCCATTAAATTATAAATCCATCAATCCATTGATGGATCAAGTCAGAAACCTCATGATCCAGTCACCCTCCAAAGGCCCCCACTCTGAACACTCCCACCTTGGGGACCAAGCATTTAACATGTGAGCTTTTGGGGAACATTTCAGATTCAAAACCATAACAACTCCCTTTCCCCAATTTTGATCTAAAACCTGGGTGGCTTCCATAGCACAAAGGTGGAACCTGGTCCTAGGTGTCATCAAACCTCATGAAAGACTTGCTGGAACGCTGGGTGTCTGTGGTTGTGGGTTGACTTGGGTCAGCTGTGTCCGCTACTTTCCCAACTTGAAGGCCTCGTTGTGTCTGTTGGTTCTTTGTGCTCCATAGCCTGAGAATAGGCTGCCTCTGTGGGCCCAGCTGTGGAGATGTTCTGTGGGTGTCCTCACCCTCAGAGGCAGGCTGCCACCATGGGGTGCTGACCTGAGGCTCATGGGGAGGCCATCGCCATCATGTCTGCTCTGGAGTCTTGGAACCCATCGTTTTCCAAGCTCAAGCAGAGACCTGGAGTCAGGTTTCCTTTCTCTTGGCTTCCTCAACATGCCTGGGGTTCTGCTGCATCTCTGCTTTGGGCACGGTGTGTAGGAATGATGGGTGACAGAGGCAGGTGACCGATTCATGCTTTCCTCATTCCCTGCTCTTTTCCCATTAACTCTGGATATCTAATTCCTCAGGTACTTTTCCAAATCAGTGATATCTGTCTTGAGTTCCCTCACAAGCCTCTTCTTTCTAGCCATTCTCTTGGAAAGGCAATGAATTCCTCTCTGTGGCTGCCTGTCTGGAATAGAACAAAGGTTTTGAGGTAGAAGCAAATGAAGAAAGGAGGTCAAGCTCTGTGTGCCCAGAATTCAGCCTGTGAGTGTTAGGCTTTGGGGTGTCAGGCAGGATGGCGCTGAGAAAAACACTGCTTAGGAAGATCTCCACAGGGAGACACGAGGCTCATCAGTGCAGGAGGCCAGTTACATTCTGAGAGGAGCGGAAAAGAGAATTGTGAAACTCCCTAATGATCCAATGCAGAAAAGAAGGATTTGCTTCCCCAGTGCCATAGAATCACATCCAGAAAATACTGATTTTGTTTTCATTCAAGATATTTATGATTGCACAGGAGAAAGGCATGTTCATTTCTGCTTTTCTGGTTAAGGGCTGTGCTTTTGAGGATGAATTCTGTGCTTGCTTCAGGAGCATATATACTAAAATCAATGGTGAATTTTTTTTTATTTTAAAGAGGATACAACAAAGGAAATAAAACATAATAAAAGCAATCAGAACACACCAGAGTAAGTGATACAGGACTTCATAACATTACAAAATCAACAATAGTTACCATAGTGCCTTTCGTTGCCTTCAAAATAGCTGCAGATACTTTCAGACAAAGCAAAAATCAAACAGAACAAAATAGAATAGAAACAGTAAAAACAAAACAATGGATACAATAAAAGACTACAAAACAAGACAACAGTAAATTCAAAATGGTTGCCATATATATCTTACTATCATTGAAATAGCTGCTCATGCCACCAGGTATAACAATCAAACAAAGCAAAAGAGAATAAAACCCAACACAACAAAACAATGAACAATGTAGGACTTCAGAGTGACACTATAGGGAACCAACAATGACTACCAACCTCAGAAGGAGACACCCCAGATGCCACACTGCATACCACTATCTTCTGAACAGATGATCAGACCACTGGCCCTAGACCTGCAAGATCTGTCAAACCCCAAAGCACCACAGGCTTTCAATTGCGTTTCACCTCAATAACTATCATCAGAGCCTGTGTTTCTCTGGAACAGCCAGTCACTTGGGGGAGGGGGTTGACACTTCATTTCCAGCCCATGAGCCTGAAGGAGTTGGGACCTAAGTATCCCCCTGCCAGTGGCTGCCCACAGGGAGAGGCTTGGCTCTGGATGTCCCGGTCCAGGGACACATGGCGGCCACACATGGTGGATGATGAATTCTTCTAAAAGTCAATATATTACTGAGTATAGTAGCCCACCCCTGTAATTCCAGCACTCAGGAGGTATTGGCAAAGGATGGTTGTCAGTTTGAGGCCAGCCTGAACTACATTGTGAGACCCTGCCTCAAAAAAAAGGGAAAAAAAAGTCAACACATTACTTATTAAGCGACCCATAAGGAAATATTTTTCTAATGTTTATTCAAAAATGTTTGCGTTCTTAACAAGTTCTTACAGGTCAAATCAGAATCAAGCCACAAGATAGGACAATGATGCTCTTATATCCAGCAGTGTTCACATAACACCCATATGGTTCTGAACATCATAGGTACTACAGATAAAGCTGTGTCATGCAGAGCCTGGGTCCCCAAGGAGCCTAGAGACCACCCAGGGAGGAAAATTAATAGTGAGGAAGAAAAGAAGGGAGTGAGGACTACGTTCTTGGAATATGTTGACTACTTCATCCTCACACTCACTGACGTTTCCATCTTCTCTGAGGAGAGGCCAGACTGGCCTGCATCTTCTGATGCAGGAGATAGGGCATGGCAAAGCAGGCTGGGACAGTAAGTGGGACCTGTCCATTACAAGATCCTAGGAGAGCGAGCACCAGATGATTTCCAGGACCAGGAGATGCGGACTGCGGCTGCGTAGGCGCGAGGAGACCCTGCAGCCTGGAGCTCGCTATCGTGACTCCTTATGGTGTCCCTCTCCGCAGCTCCCAGACACAGAATGCATTTTTATTTTTGCTTTTATCTTTTCCTTACTTTGGCCCAAGTTCACTCTACAGAGCTAGTTTTTCCTTTACCCCTTCACCCTACACTTTTCAAATAACCTTTTGGGCACCGTGTTGGATTTGTCTTGTTGAATTTTTTGTTCGAAGCAATAAGGACCTGGAAGACTCTTAATTGGTGACCTATTTGTAAAGAAACCACCTGATAACACCTCCACAGTGTCTGAGACCCCAAGCCATCTGCTTCCTGTTCACTCCCTCACTTGCAGTCTTCAGTCATCTTGGCCTCTGTGGACACCCCAGCCTCAGGGACTTTGGACGTGCTTTTCCAGAGCATCTCTCCAGAGACACACTTGGATCACTTCCTGGCCTCTTTCAGGCCTTTCCTCAGCCACCGCCTTCTCTGTGAGGCTCTCCTCACCTTCGACTTCCAGCTCTTCCCGCCTCACCCCTCCCTCAAACACACTCCAGGGCATTATGCTTTCATGCTTCAGAAAGCTCCCAAAAGAATGCAGGGAACCCTCAGAGGCCCAAGGACCCCACTTTGAGAACTGCTGCACTAGAATTTCCTGGGAGCTTTATTAAAATTCAGCTTCCCAGCCTGCCCCAAGTGGTTCTATTTTAAGGGCTCTGAAGAGGAGTCTAGAACTCTGCACTTAAAAAGGCAGCTGGGCAGTTCTAATAACAAGGTCTAAGGCCACCACTTCTTAAAATAATGGCAAGTCATTAAAGGTTTTAAATAAAAAGTGACAAAAATCAGGAGTCAGAGGTGTAGATTACTGTAGATTAGAGGGCCTGGCTAGCACATGCAAGGCCTGGGTTCCACCCCCAGCACTGCAAAACACAAACAAAATAAAATGTATAAAAAGCGAAGCTGGAAGTCATGGCACATGCCTATATTCCCAACACTCTGGGAGACTGAGGCAAGAGGATCGTGAGTTTAAGCCCAGCCTGGGCAATTTGGTGAAAACCTGTCTTAAATTTATACGATTATTTTAAAGGGCTGGGAATCAGCCTCAGTATGAAAGGCCTGGGTTCAGTCCCCAGTCACACACACACACACACACACACACACACACACACACGTGCACGCGTGTGATTTTCAGGGACATTCAGGTTGAGGTTGGGGTGCCCAGAAGTCTGTAGTCATTGCCTTGAAACTAGTCACCTTGGACTGCAGCAGAGTCTCCACAAACCTGACATGGTCCCAAGCAGACAGTTGTTTCAGGGAGACTGAATTAAGTGCTGACATGACTCAGCTTTATCTTTAGTGCCTGTGATGTTCCGAACCATGTGGGTATTATGCGAACACTGCTGGATATAAGAGCATCATTGTCCTATCCTGTGGCTTGATTCTAATTTGACCTGTAAGAACTTCTTAAGAATGCAAGTATTTCTGAACATTAGAAAAATATTTCCCTATGAGTTGCTTAACAAGTAATATGTTGAAAAAAAAATAAGTAATATGTTGACCTTTTTTTGTTTTGTTTTTTTGAGGCAGGGTCTCACCATGTAGTTCAGGCTGGCCTCAAACTGACAGCCATCCTTTGCCTCTACCCCCTGAGTGCTGGGATTACAGGCATGGGTTAACACACTCAGCAAAACCAAAATTGAGATAATGACCAACCAGACCCTAGCCTGCCCCAACAAATCTGCAAACACTGGTCTCCCCTCTTTTGTTAACAGGCCAGTTTGACCCTCTTCTTCAGAGCTGTGAGTCCTTCAGCTCCTCAAACTGAAGTCCTCTCCCTATTTTCTCTTACTTTTAAACTCTACCTAGTAAATCAGCCTGTCCCTATCACTAATGCATCCTGAAATGATTTCTACAATGTCAAGAACCTGCCTAGGCTGTTAAAGTCCCTCTTTACGGGAACTTCTTTGGACCCTATTGATCGATGACCTAACAACTATTCACATAGTGTTTACTTTGTATTGAGTATTACTAGTAATCTAGAAGTGATTTGAAATATTCAGGAGGATGTGCACAGGTTATACAGAAATACCATTTTATATAAGAGACTTGAGCATTCAGACTCTGATATCTGAGCAGGGTCCTGGAACCAATCTTCTCCCCCATACCAAGGAATGACTATCATTGTGATAGTGATTGTATGGTCAATAAAATAAAAAATATTTACTATATGACACTTTTCAGAAAAAAACCGCTGACTACAGATCTTAACCAAGGGTTGAAAGTCAGGGAGGAAAAAAAGTGGTAAATATTTAGAGAAAGGATTGATAGAGAAGTGGGGTGAGGTGGGTATGGGGAAGGGAAACTGAGGCCCTAAGGATTGGTCTGGGCTTTGAAGCTCAGACCAGACATGAAGGACACACTGGCAGGAGAGACACAGGCTGAGCAAAGCCCACAGCTGGCCGCCAAGCAAAGATGGTTGTGGTGGATGAACTGACTAGTAGGCAACTTGTAACACCCAGCTGAACTGAGTCAGCGTGGTGCTGGGTGTGGAAGGCCCACCTGAGGAGTGTTGCCAACATAAAAGGAGCATTGGTGGGCAAGACAGGGTGCTGTTCTCTCCTGGAGAAGCTTATCACGCTGGTTTTCCTAATATGAACTCAGCTGTTCTCATCATCAGAGGAGCTGGGGTCCTCACTGTCACTGAGGGTGGCTGTGGTTCTCTTTGGTAGAGCTCTGGTCCTTACCTTGAGCATTGCTTCCTGCCTCCAGTGCAGATCCCTCAGTCTGCTGGCTCAGATCCTTCATCCCGCTGGCGCAGACTTTCTAGCTTCCAGCACTGATCTTTGGGCCTTTCCAGTGCAGATCCTTGATACAGACTTGCATGAGACGTTGTTGTGGGCTCTAGGCCTCCAGCTGAACTTGTGGAGGACATTGCTGTGGGCCCTAGGTCCTCAACTGGACTCACGCAGGACATTGCCATGGGATCCAGGCCCTCAGCTGGATTCTTTGGGTCTCTAGTGTGTGGGCAAATCTACTGCATCCTTTTGCGTTTGACTTTCTGGGTGAATACTATAAAGTAATCCTGTAAATTTTATGTCCTGTATTAAATTTTTCCCTTATACACTCTGACTACAACAATGAAAAGTATGTCTGAGGATGTGTATCCCGTACATCCTTCAGGCTGAGCATCCAATACCATCAAGGTTTTCTGCAGTTTGTTCCCATCAGGTTGGAATTTCATCTCAGAAATAAGATTAATAGCTATAGGGCCAGGGATATAACTCAGCAACTTAGCACCTGCCTGGCAGGTGTGAGGTCATGAGTTCGATTCCCAGTACAAAAAAAGATTAACAATTGTGGCCGAAGAATCCCAGGCACTAAGCTAAAAGCCATTATCTCATTCATTCTCATAATCTAATGAGAAGATGCGGTGATTTTCATTTTACAGATCAGAAAAGTAAGGTTCAGTAAGTTACCCAAGAACAGATCTGTAGAGTTCTTAACAGTGCCTTTTGCAAACTTGAAGAGTTACTGCACACTTGTTATGGTTTATGCACAGTAGTTTTTAAAACACTACTCCCACGTAAAAGAGGACTCAGCACTCCATTGTCTATGTTTCTACACAGTGTTTCTCTTTACCTTGTATTTCTGCAGTCAGTTCCAGAACCATAACAAAACATTACACTTAATCCCATCGATGGTGACTGAATATTTTTTATTACCCATTTTGGTAGAGCCTGACCAAGGCTTTTGATAAGCTAAAATGAGATAAACTGCGTATGTTGGTAATTTGCTCATACATAGCGATGGACACCTTCAGAGCTGAGCAGGTGAGTCAGAGCAATGCAAGTGTCTCCAGTCGGGACCCAGTCCGAGGGGCTCCCTTAAGAGCCCTAGGGCAAACACTTTAAAGAGAAGGCTAAATGCTCTTCAAGCTGATAATGATCCCTCTGAGTTTTAACAGAAACTGTCATCACATTAAGGGCTGAGTTTATTCACAGCCAAATGGAAAGAAAAAGAATCTTTATTCAGACACTATTTCTCCCCCAACTCAGAAAACTGCATGGCAAAGCTGCTCCCCATACTGTCAGAAATAGAGAACTGGTTTTGTTTCATTTTGTTTTAAACCAATTTATTTCAAGAAAAGCAGTACAATAGTCTCTTGCTAAACTGGGGTTATTTTTCTACAAAGATGGAAATTGAAAAGAAAGGAGAGAAACAGTAAAATATATTTTTAAAAATACACAGTAAATGATAGTTCTAAAGACATTCACTTCCAGATTTGTTGCTGCTGAGAATCTGCTCTACTTCCTAGCTCTTCCCTATTTCCTCCATTCTTGGATTTTCATTGGAAGTTTACTCCCAGAAGTAAACTCTGAGCTCCAAACTGTGGTGTCTACTCTGGCTTCCAGGGGATCCTCAGGGCACAGCCTGTACACCTCAAGCCTTTGACCCCTGCACCTCTGTCTGGAACACTCTTGCCTGCTGTTTGTCCTCCAGGTCCTGGCTCTACTCTGATTCCTAAGTAGACTGTCCAGGAATGCCCCATTTCCACTTCAGTGTCTTTGGCTCTCTTCCTCTCCAGCATTTATGGTAGCTGACAATCCAGTTGGTCCTGCTTATCTGCAGGTTCCTTACCCACAAATTCAACCAGTCACAGATCAAAAAGATTTGGGGGACTAAAGTATATTTAATAATTATTTACATAGCATTTACATTGTATTAGATACTATAATCCAGAGATGACTGAACATATATGAAAGGATATATATAACATATACATCATTTTATAAAAAAGGATTTAAAATCTTTGGATTCTGGTATACACAGAGGTCCCAGAACCAATCCCACATAGACATCAAGAGATGGCTGTATTCTCTTTTATGTATTTGTTAATAATTCTCTCTCTCTTTTTGTTTGCCCCACTAGAATGTAAATTCCATAAAGCTGGATGCTGCATTTGCTTTTTCATTGATAAGCCCTGGAAGCTTAGAATAATTATAGGCACATAGTATGTACTTGAACATTATCAGTTGAATGAACGGCAGGGTTATTTTTTATTTTCCCATTACAGTTTTTTTTTTCATGCTATTAAGTCTCTTCTACTTAAGGTTTGGAGTCAGCCTTCTCTAACTTCACACTTTACATTTACATTTTACTTTGTCTCACTTTAATATTTGAAAATGACTATGTGAGGTTCCACAAATTATCTGTGACTTTAATTGCAATCACAAAATCCCAACACGATTTTTCTCAGCATTTAGCAAACCTATTGTAAAATTCACACAGAAGAGTAAATATTTAAGAATAAACAAGACGTTGTCCCAAAGGGAGGTGGAATAGGCAAGACATGCTCCAGGAGAGATCAAAACATATTATAAAGCTAAAACAAGTAAAATCATATGGTGTCAACAGGTACAAATAAGAAAACATAGATCAAGGTATAGACATGAGATGTCAGGGCATAGTAGAGTGGATATTCCAAATCAATGGGGAAAGTCAGGCCACAACTCAACTGTATCTGTGACACTTTCAGGGTGCCTATGACCATGCAAGACTGTCAATGCAGCATTGCTTATAAGTGTAAAAATTACAAATGGATACCAGAAGGGGAAATGCTTAAGTGAAACAGTACACAGTACATTAAGAGTAGTTCATTGGAAGTACAAATAGATGTTAAGTATGAACAGCTTTTCTGAAGAAAACAAAGGACATTAAGGTATCCATTGTTGATTTCTTATTGTCTGATTTGAAGGCCTATAATGCATTCACTCTTTTGTTTTATCTGGCTTTATATTATTTTGTTTTGTTTGAGTTTATTGTGTGTGAATGTATGAACAACCATTTCGAAGAAAAAAAAGACATTAGGGTAGCCATTGTTAATCTCCTATTGTTAGGTTTTGAAGACCTGTATTGCTTGCAGTGTTCTGTTCTGAAATGTTTTGTTGTGTTTAACTCTGCTCTGTTCTGTTTTATTCTCTTTAAAAAAAAATCAATGTAGGTAACCCCCCTATACATTGCTGGGTGATAGAAGTATTTTTCAGATGACTTGTTGTCTTGGTTACTTTTCTCTGGGTGCTGGGACAAAACACCTGACACCCAACGTGAAGCAAGAAAAGGTTTATTTAGCTCACAGTTTCTGGAGATTTCAGTCCATAATCAGTCGGCTCCAAGGAAGGGTGGCATGGCACTGGGGCATCAATTCAAGGCAGCAGCCAGAGCAAAAAGGAACAAATGCAAGCCTCTTCTCTACCCTTATACTGTGCACAGCCTCCCCCTGCCCAGGGTGGGTGTAGCACTGACAAAATGTCCTTGCCCTCCTTTGCACAGGATGAGGATATTTACAAAGTAAGAACCCTGGCTCCCTATTGAGTCTCTCAGTTAAACTTCTAAACTTCTCAAGTTGACACAATGTATCAACCATAACACTTGTACACTGTGATGATCCCCTGTACAGGAAAAATACCCACGTAAAACAATACTATATAATTTTCAAGGGGCTAATATATGTGTGTAAAGTGGTAAATCATAGTCTCACTGTTTACCCACCTGTTTCTAACCATGGTATCTTCCAGAGAGAGGCAAGTAAGATTGTGGTAAGATTGTGGCAAGGTGGTAGAGGGAGCTACTACATGTGGTCTCTACTTTTCATGTATTCTTCTATGTCTTGTGTAATTGAAATTATTGTTATGGTTTGTGTCTAGATGTCCCCCCAAAGCCTCATGCAGTCATAGGTGGGGCTTTTTCAGAGGTGGCAGAATCTAGAGTGTGTGACTGACCCATGATACAATGCTAAACTCAAGGGCACTAGGATTAAGGGTGTGAGTGCTACCTGCCATAAGTAGCCTGGAAGAGATAAAAGGGGCAGAAAGATGCTGTTAAAGTCCCTTGTTTGTTTTCTTACCTTCTTCCTGCCATGCTCTATTCTTCTCTGTGATGCCTGTCTGCCAAATTACGCTGTCTTGGAACCAGGCAATTACAGTCTTCTATTGTAAAAGACTGAGATTTCTACAAACTGTGAGCTAAATAAAGCTTTCCTCCTTTAACTTTGGGTGTTGGTTATTTTGTTTTAGCAATGAGAAAAATAACTAATATATTACTAAGACAATTATTTTAAAATTTTCCATTTAAAAAAATAAACTGATCCTCAACAAGTTAGGGACAGAAACTGAGAAGAAGCCATTGGATAATTTTATAGCAATTTGACTTTGCCCCAATATCCAAGCTCGTGTTCAGTGGGCTCCTCTCAATAAAGAGAGTGCATACCAGTTGTTCATTTTGGCAAGAGTTTTCCCCACTGGGAACAGAAGAGAAAGGCAAGAAACTCCAAGTAAGAGAAAAATCTAACACCTGGCAGATGTGAAGACAGAAATCCATGTGGGAAGGAATGTGAATGGCTCTAGAAACTAAGAGAAGGTCCTGACTGACAGCTGGCAAGAAAACAGGAACTTTAGTCCTACAACCACAAGGAGCTGAATTCTGCTAATATCCTGACTGTACCTGGAAGCAACTCTTTCCCTAAGACTCAAAATAAACCCAGCAATGTCCTGATTTTAGCCTTCTTACTCCCAGAACTGTGTACTGATACATGGGTATTATGTAAAAAACAAAAACAAAAATCTCAGATAAAATCAGGGTCAAGGCTATGTTTTCCTGGGTCTTCTATCCATATAATACAGGATTAGTATCCATATCTTCATTTCTGCTCTGGTTGTTTTCTTTTTATTTAAGGTTTTGGTTCTTAACTAGTGGGTGGTGGGGTGGCTCAAAGATGGGGATGCTACTTCCTAGCACTTTACTACCTTAATGTTTGTAGGAAACAAATATTTGCAGCCATTTGTCACAATGTTTAGGGGACTTTCCCGCCATTTTTCATGAGCATTAAAGATGCCAAACCCCAACATCTTACAATGTAGGGAGCATGCTGCTTCATGAACTGTCCTGGCAGTTGAGAAATGTTGGCCTTATGCAGACCAAACTGAACCTCACTCATGTTAAAAGATCTAGGATTTCCTTCTTTTAATGCACGAAGTTGAAATTGGTTGGTAGGAGATTAATTACCTTCCCCTGGAGGCTTTTTTTCTGTGTAGCCCAGGTTTCATCATCATTTGATAGACTCAGTAATGGCAGAGCCAACCTCACACATGGCTCCAACTCATGGGGAGGGGAGAGGGTGAGCGCTATTGGTGGCCCAGAGTACACCCAGATGATAGCTCTGTTGACTTGTGGGTTGCTGTAAATTTATGAGGACAACCACAGGTAGGACATAAAACAATGAGCTGCTGCTGGTGGGTAATATATTTGCTGAACACTGGTTATTAGGAAGGAAAACAAGAGCCTTGGAGAAGGCACCACGATAGCCTGGGATGCAGGGCAGTGTGTGTTGGCAGCTGAATCTTGGCCTCACAATACCTCAGCCCTCACAGGCCATGGGTCCAGGAAGATTTATAGACCGCAAGGAACGCGTGCAACCACAGTTGCTCAAAGGAGGCAATACATTGTGCACTGCTGACTGTCAAACAGCATGTTGGGGTTTCTTCAGTGGTCCCAAGACCCAGAGATTACATCTCTAACACATCAATAACTCAGCCTCTGGTTAGCATGGTTCACTGGGGCATGACTAATCAACCGATGAAAGTGTCTTTGTGGGGATTAACTTTAATGAAAAGAAAAGGGATAGTTATTTGGGGAGTTTGAAATCTTCCATAAATCAAAGGGAACAGTGACAAAGCAGGTTCATAAGGTAAGAATGAAGCCATTGTGGGGAAAATTAAGAATCAGCTACTTTTTATATAAATCACAGATCAGGGCTGCATTGGTGGTAGATGCCATGGGAACAGGACCATTTAACTTGTTCAGGTGTAAAGAAATGATTTTGGGGGAAGCTCAGAGAACCTTCAGGAAAACCAGATGGTTTGTGTCCTTATTAATTCTTTTCCACTGGTCTCTGGCATATGTGGCATTTGGCTTACTGAATCTTTAAAAGAGTGGCCTCTACTTATCCAGAATGCAGCTTGCAGAGTTCATTCTGAATCGACACTGACCAAGAGCCCTGTGATTCAAAGTATTCAAGAAATCATGGAAATGACTCCATGTAGCCCACAGATCACATAAAAGAGATGATTCTCTGTCCCTCTGAGAACTTCCACATTAGATTCATAAGAATGAGACAGAAATGGGCTCCACTAAATAAATGATAAAGTGCATTCCCCCATAAAGACAGCTCTCACTGCTTTCCAATGTGATGCTCACATTGGATGAATCACCAATGTCATGTTCCTACTCAAACTGTGTCACCTTAATCTAACCATGAGCAAACTACTAGATGAACTTCAATAATGATAAATTCTGCTAAACAGGTAAGTTCTCATAAAAGATAAAATCTGAAGAATGGTTTTGTATTAAAGGAGTCTAAAACGATAAGGCAACTGAATGCACTGTGTCAACCTGGGTTAGACTCTTGTCGACACAAGCATACTACTAAAAAAGAGAAGAAAAAGAACCAGATGTATTTTAAGAACAATTAATGCAAGGGGAAATTGCACATAACTTTTATAACAGAAAAAGTTCTAAGTGAATTTTAGCAGTTGCAGCAGGCCACTATCTACCAGAGAAAGTGTGTAGCATGAAAGGACAGTTTAAAGGGTATCCATTAGGAATGTTTTTACTTTAAGATTCATACAACCCAATTCATACAAAGATGGGTCTATTTTTCTCACACTAACCATTCTGGAGCTAGTGAAGAAGCTCCTAGGCTTCCTTTTTCTCGCTATGCCATTTTTAGCAGATTAGCTTCTTTAGCCTCATAGATACAAGATGGCTACAGCACTTCCAGGCATTATGACTCCTTTCCAGGAGGGAAAAAGGTAAAAGAAACAAGTAGTTCCAGCTATTTCAAAAAGTTATCCCAGAAACTTCCCTAATGAAGTCCAGGTAAATACACTAAAAAAATCTCTATTCTCCAGTTACCTTTTCCCATGACCATAAAATTATGGATGGTCAAGTTTCAGATAAAGAGTGATAACTAGGATCCTGGAACATAAATTCTTGGTTCTTTATTTCACTCTACCTTTCTGGACCAGTGTAGTAATCTTTTATTTTTTTAAACTTATTTTTACTTTTATTTTAAAGAAAATAAAACCCAACAAAACAAAACAGAATAAAGTCAAAACAAAGCAGTGAAAGTGGTACAGAACTTCAAAACAGGATAATAGGAAATCAACAATGGCTACCACAATATATCTTGCTATCTTCACAATAGTTGTCCATAACATCATACATAACAAAATCAAACAAAACAAAACAGAATAAAACCAATCAAAACATACCATTAAGTAAAACAAAACAATAAATTGGAACAAAACAAAACAGATCAATACTGCACATCATTATCTTCAAAATAGCTGCTCAGGTTACCAGACATGGGGATAAAACAAAACAGTAAAATGGAACAAAACATTGGATTTCAAAAACAAGACAGGAGGAAATCCCCCACATTGACACAATGCACACTGCCATCCTCCAAGTAGATGCCCAGACCATGAGTCCCAGGCCCACAGAGTCAACCAAACAATACAAGCATCAAGCTATTCCCTTCCCCTCAGTTGCTATCATCTCACCCTGAGTCCTCTAAATCAGTGCGGTAGAGTAGGGTGGGGGATGGTCTTCTGGTTTTTCAGCCTGTGCACCAGCTGGCTCACGAGAAGGCATGCTTTCTCTCCTGGCTGAGGTTCTTTCTGATCAGTGTGGTGGGGCTTGCTTCACAGGAAGGCATGGTCTCTCTTCTGGCTGAGACTGTTTTCAATCCCCATAGCTGGGCTTGCTTCCCAGGAAGACATAGTTTCTCTTCTGGCTGAGGCTTTTACCAATTAGCATGGTGGAGCCTGCTTCACAGGCAGGCTGTAGTAGTTAATCTTGATCATAGTCTAGAAGTCTACCAGTAGACTTGAGTAGTTGAGAAGATTAGTAATGTGTATGCTGGGTGTGTGTAGATGGGTCATGAGGTTGTGACTTTGGGGACCATGTATGATTGCTGAGGTCCTTTTTTCAGGTCTCTCTGAGTCCTCTCTGCTCCCTCATTTCCATGAGTTGAGCAGCTTTTTTCTGCCATGACCTTCTGTCATGTCATTTCTGTCTTGAAGCCAACCAACCACAGACTGAAACCATGAGTCAAATGAAACCTCTCTTCCTTTAAATCACAGGTGTCAGGAATTTTGTCCCAGCAATGGAACAAAATTGGAGTCCCAGACTCCAATTTCCTCAGTGTAAAATGAGAGCTTTAAAATGGATTACACCAAGTGCCCTTCCAACAACAACAATCTGCGATTGTATAATCTTTCCCACTGCTTAAGGTTGTGCTCATTGGAAGTGCACTAAACACTGATTTAAATAACAGGGAAATCTATTTCTTAACAAAGGATGGCAAGGTAGACCTAGATTTAGGGTGTTTGATTTAACAGCTTAATGGCCTTAGACATTAGTGTGGTAAGTTCTTTCTCTGTCTCCCACCCTCTGCTAAGCTGATTCATTGTGAAGCTGTGGCCACAGCTTTCCCAGGTGGTGCAACCAGACAAGACGATGTGCACATGGAGAAGAAATACTTACCATTCTCTTACAGGAGAGGGGTGATTCCCCCCAGGAGCCTCCCAGCA
>RJWT010014626.1:0-20943 GCA_004365215.1 Cuniculus paca | reverse complement strand
GCAGGTGTGAAAGTTCTTTTAAGAGGATGTTAAGTACCGATGGCTCCCCCTCCATGCCTCTGACCCTACCGCCTCTTCTCCATTTCCCAGGAGGAACCCATCACCTTCTGCGAGGAAGCCTTCGTGTCCCACTATCGCTCCGGAGCCATGAGGCAGTTCCTGCAAAATGCCATACAGCTACAGCTCTTCAAGCAGGTGCCTAGCCTCCCTCAGTGTCCCGTGTCTGACCCCCACAGGGATTTCTACAGCTGTACCCATGCCAGGCCTTGAGGCTGCAGAAGAGGAGGGAACCTAAGCTAGAGAGCTCAGGGGAGGGAACTGGGTAAAGAGGGCACTCGGCCACCAGAGAGACCCTTGGCAAATGTGCTGTGCTGTGCTGTTTTGTTTTTTGCATAAACAGCTAGGTATTTAGAAAACTCAGTTTCATAGGTGCTTTCCTGTCCTGGAAAGTGTAGCTGGTCTTGGGAGGTACACCAAGATGCCCAGTTGGATGGTTTTTCGTGTTCCATGGACAAGCTGTTGTGCATTTGATCTCTCTCTCTCTCTCTCTCTCTCTCTCTCTAGTTTATTGATGGACGACTAGACCTACTCAATTCTGGTGAAGGTTTCAGCGATGTTTTTGAAGAGGAGATCAACATGGGGGAATATGCTGGTAAGAAGCCCCTCTTTTCTCTTCTGGAGTGCAGGCTGCTCAGCCTAGGGCGTGGCTGGCATGCAGTGGCAGGGATTCGTTTTCTCCTTCCTTAGGGGTTGGGAAGATTTCAACCTTAGCCTTGAAATGGTTGGGAAATTCCTCTCCAGTGTTGGTGAGATGCACATTGGCCTCTATGATATCGTCTGTCCTGGGGCTGGTTACTTGTCCTGCATAGACAGAGGCAAGTGTAGTAGTGCAGGGATGCACACAAGATACTGAGTTAGGGATCTGGGTTCAAATCAGGTGAGACCTGGATCAAGTCTCTAATTCTCTTTTAGCTGAAGTTCTCCTGTTTATGCCCTGAGAGTGGCACTGCCTGCCTCCCAGGGCTCCTGCTGAGATGAAATCAAAGTGGGGAGGACAGTTTTATGCAGTCACCCAAGACAGTCCCTGGCCCAGCAAATGTTTCTTTAGACTGTGGACATCATCACTGCCAACCCAGTCTCTTTAGAACAGGAGGGCTCATGCAGTCATTTATCAGTTGCAGTATCAGAGGCCCAGAGAAAGTGTTGCTTGCCAGTTGTGCCTCTCAAATGCCAGGTCCCATAAGCTCCATCTTTGACCACAAATGTGCTGTCAGATAATACTTTTGAGATCAGTGTTTGACAGCAGTGTGAATTCGCATAGGCTCAGGCTTTGGATGCAAAATGGTAACACTCAGGTTGCTGGTCCCTCTTATTGCTATGCATGTCCAACCTGGACCATTCTGATATCCTGAAAAAAGTGTGCAACTCACAGAGCCAGGTGCAATCTCCACTTTTTCATATTACAGGCCCTGCCAGCCCACGCTGCACAGAGAGCGCGCTCAGTAAGACCAGTGTGGAGTCTATGCACAGTGATGGCAGGTTATTGACAAGAATTTCCTGAGCGCTGAGGTGTCCAGAGGTCACAAACAATGGAGGACCCAATTCTGCCCTCATGGGGGTTAGGAAAGAGAAATGCATAAGTAAAGATATAAAAATTAAAACAGCGTAGGAAAAATAGGAGCAGGTTTTTATGCATTGGAATCAGGGTTTCATGATCCTCCCTGCGTGCTAGGAGTCTCCCAGGGGAGCAGGGTTTGAGTTGGGATCCAACTATGGAGTATAAGTTCTGAGCAGAAGAAGGGCTTTATTAAACTAGGTTTGCAGCTTCTAACAGAGCTTTCTGGTGATGAAACCCCTTAACCTGTATCAGATGAAATGACCAGCAGCACCTCCTTCTTCTTTCCCTGCCACTAGTCGGGTACCCTGGAGGGTAAGTGTCCGTTTGTACACTGGGACGCCCAGGCGTGGCTCACAGCGTGTTCGAGAACCTGGGCCTCTAAGCAGGTGTTACTGTGCTCAGGGGATGTTCAGAGAAGAGAAGCGGCAGCTTCCAGAGGAAGTGACATTTTGACTGTCTGTTGAGTTTCCCAGACAGAGAGAGTAACGGATGGGGATCAGACAAGGGAACCACATCGCAAGAGCCTGGGGCCGAGAGAATACTGGTGTGGGAACCACAGATAGTACCTCATAGTCAGAGCAGAAGGCCGTGCAGAGTGGAAGCCCGGGACGGAGAGGCAGGAGGAGGCGGGGTGGGACTGCGGAGGAGTCTACCCTCACTCTGGTTGGCAGCTTGAAGGCTTGAAGGGTTTGTAGTCAGGGCGCTGATGCAGACAACTTGGAAAGAAAACTGCGGCTATGATTCACTGCTGCCTCCTTCAGAGAATGGGACAAGGGAGCCTCCAGGCCCTTCTTCTGACTGAACTGTCCCAGTCCCGAAAAAAATTTAAAGAACTCTTTAAATCACCAGCTTCTCTGACTTCTCTTTCCCCCACAGGCAGTGATAAACTGTACCATCAGTGGCTTTCCACGGTCCGGGTAAGTGCACCCTGTTCAGAGCCACCAGACCTCCTCCTGAGCTTCTTGGCTGCCCTCTGCTCCCAGCCACCTGCAAAGCTGCCGTGAGGCCTGGAGTTCTCCATTCTCTCAGCTGAAGATGATTTTGTCTTAAAGCCAGGCTGTTCTCCTGCCAGGCAGAGACTAGGAGGATGGAATGGTCCGGCCTCTCTGGGTATAGGGAGGAAGGGGAAGCAAGACAGGCATCTTCCTCTCCGGGAAGTCAGCCACGGCTAGTGAACAGAACCTTGTTGTCCTAGAACATTTCTGGAAGTCTCCTTCTAGGGCCCATGCACTTCTCATCATCATGGGGAAAACACAAGTGTGTCCCTCTTGCTGCTCTACAGTATCTTTCACAGCAAAGGCTCCTGGGAAGATGGAGAACACATCCCTGGGAGATTTTTTTCATCTCACAGTTGATGTGAACTGTTTCTTGGGTTAGGAGCCAGGTGCTTAGGCTTCCAGAGACTCTAAAGAATTCAAATTTTTGCTTACCTTTCCATTAGCTTATAATCGAGTGTGTGCTGGGCACTCGCTTGGTACTGGGGACACACAGGGAGCAGCACACTAGCCTGGCCCTGGGGGAGCTCCCCGTCTTGCTGGGGAGGCGGGCACGTAAACAGGCAACTCCAGCATAATGCGATAAGTGTTCTCTCCTGCTCCAGGGCCAAGAGCACCGCTGCCAAGGCAGGTCCCTTGGAAGTGGCTGCAGTTGGCCGAGAGTAAGCAATTCCTTGATGAAAGACTTCCTTTGTTCTTCTCCTATGGCCAAACACAGCACTTGGCAAATCAGAGACAAGCAATAAGGACTTGTTGATTGATTGATAAAGGGAGTTTCAATACTCCAAAGGACCATTTAACTAGGATACTGAGTAATTTTGGAAAGCAGTATGGAATATGTGAGTGGGTGAAAATTTCCTATTGTCCTACAACACAGAATGCTTTCTAGGTCAAATTGTAATGTTTTTAATTAAAGCTCAAAATTACTAATGCAAACAGTTACCAAAAACTGTGCTAAAAGTTAAAGCCAGTAATTGCATTGCTGTCTCTTATGCAGTTATATACCCACTGGTGCCAGTCTCTCTCCACTCGAATCAGTTAGATTAACTTTCCAAACTACCCCAAATCTGGTTATGTAAGGCATTTGGTTAAAACCCTCCAGAGTGTAGCCCTGTTACCTGGGCATGCTGGGCCCTTCATGATCTGTCCCCATCTGGCCTGCCAGGCTCACTTCCTGTTTCTCCCATGATACACTGAGCACTGTATAGTAACCACTTGGTGCTCCCAGAATATACCATGATTTTTCAGCTTCTGTGCTTTTCTTACGTGCTATTTCCTGCCCCAAGAATATCGTGTCCTCCTGTCCCCTATATCTACTCCTCATCTTTCATGGATTAGGTCAGACGTCACTTGCTGTGAGATCTTCCTTTACCTTCTGTGTCTCCAAGATCCCTGAGCACAGCCACACCACCTGCCCTGGCATTATTTATCCTGGTGCGCGCACCCCACCCCCCAGGTCAGAATTCTTCCAAGGCCGAGATCAGGCCTCCCTTGGCTCCAGGCCTCGCAGCCTAACAGATGAGTCCTTACCACACACCCCTAAGGATGAGACTGAAGAACAGGCTTGCAAACAACTCTGGAAAGGTGGCCTTCAGCTGCCTTCACTTCCTCTCTTGGGTAGTGGAAAATCTTCCCTCTGCATCTGCCTCCCCACTTCCTAAAGAACATGAGCAAGACACTGGTGTGGAGGATTTTCACTACAGCTCTGGTTGACATTGACAGCCACTCATTCTTTCTTATTCTCAAGATTTAGATGTTAAAGAAGGCAGCCTACCAGAGAGAGTTTTAAAAACAACACAGAAACGCAGGTGAGGAAAGAAAGTTGCCCAGGGTGAGGGTAGTGTGTTTCCAGATAGTCCTGGTTGATCTGGACCCCATTTTCTGCCCCAGCGTGGTATCAGCTAGGGAGTCAGTGGTTATAAAGCTCACCTGAACATTGTCCATGGTAACTTGAAATTCTTGAAAAGCCACCAGTGACTATGGGAAAACCCTTACCTCAGACAGCCTGGGACAGGAGATAGGTACTATGCAAAGCACTGAACCTTAGAGTCTCAGCTACTTGTCACACTCCTCATTCCCAGCCTGTATATACCACACAGACACATACACACACACACACCCCTCCCCCCACCCCTGCCCCGAGCAGTTCTGCCCCAGTCCCAGCTATCACTGCTATGGACCAGGAGCCATCTGGGCCTGCTTCTCTACTCACCTCCCCTACCCTTGAAATGTTGCCTGACTTGATTAAAGTGAAAAGGCCTTCGTTGGTGTTGGCCTTCTCTATCTTCAGCCCCGCAAATGATTGACATTTTTTATTATAGAAAGGAAGCGGAGCAATTCTGAATACCGTAAAAACAAAAGCCAATCCGGCCATGAAGACTGTCTACAAGTTTGTAAGTACCAGCCTTGGTCTCGGGATGCAAGCAGATCGATTCCTCAGCGCAACCAGTCTCTTAAATACACCTGATCGTCTATTACATAGGTGACTCGGGGGCCACTGCCCTGTTTCCTAATGGTCTCAGTGTTTCAAGACTTACTTGGCCTTGATATTTTATGATCAGGTCAGTGACATTTTAAATTTAAGGTGTTGCTGCTCACGGTCACTGTAGTAAAGAAATGGGAGGCCAGTGTTTCAGTTTTTGAAATGTAGACTGAGCAGCTAAAAGTCGGGCTATTCCATGCATTCTGGAGACCGAGAGGCGTAGCCTAAACGTATCCTGACAGACCTTTCCTGTGTGTCCCCATTATGGTGTTAAAAGTCAAAGCAGCTCCTTTGCAGGCTACTGAAGAATGCTGGGGTGCAGCTGCCTCCTAATCTCTGTCCCAAATTCTTCATCATCTCTCTCATTGCCGCCCTGTAGGAAATATGTTGTAAGACTCATGCCCACAGCAGACTGAAAATAGGAGAACCTGTCAGTGCCTGGTGCTCCATCTTTTACAAGCCTCAAGTACTTTTTCTTTTCCTTGTGATTTCTCTTGCTTGCTAATTTGACCCTGAGCCACTGAAATGGGATGGTTTTGCTTTATTTTCGTTTTTAATTGTGTGAGTCCTCTCTGTGCTTAAATTGTAATTCTTGAAATGGGATAAGTGGCTGCCAACAGAACAAACAGGTCTAAAATGACATAAAAGCCAGGGTGTCCACCAAAATGAAATTTTGGAGACGCCACCCAAAAAAAATGTAGCAATAGGTCTATTTAGGCAATTCAGCCTGATGGGAAGACTGGTCCTGAGTCCGTGTCCTGGTGAAATGTAATAGATATTCTGAATCTTGCGGCCAGTAAAGCTGCTGTTCTACTCTTACTAGTAGCTGTCAGCAGGCTGCTGAGATAAATAATTATAGAGAGAAGAAGGACTTGAGAAGGGAAAAAAATCTGTGCCATCAAAATGCAGAAAATAAAATCTCTGCAGCCCCTTTAAGGGATTTTTTTTAACCTTTTACCATTGTATTTGTTTTCATAGCCATTATGTTTTCGACTTGATGATCCCATTTTTCCTTCCTTTTTCTAGTAATCAGAGAAGGTGATTCACGACGGACTGAAATCAAGCATAGTCCCTGCTGGAAACAGAAAGGGAATCTTAACTTAAATTAATTTTTCATGCAGGCAAAAGATCATGCAAAAATGGGAATAAAAGAGGTGAAAAACCGCTTGAAGCAAAAGGTACTTGAAGTTCTTATTCAAAATGTATAAGCACCGTGTATGAAATGCGTGGCCACAAAAAAGTAGGATGTGATCAATAGAGGGCTGTTTGATACAGTGTTGTTAGCACACTTCAAAATGCATTACCAGCTGTCCGGGAGTTTTCACACTGTTATAAATATTCACAGACAAAAAACTGTCTTCAAATAACATTAAGACTCTGGCTTAAACCCACAAAGGCAAGCGAGTTCAGAGTCACCACTTTTGGTCCATCCCCTCCCCGCCCCACTAGGCCCAGGTTTTGAAGGCATTTGCAGAAGTTGGCATGCCCCCCACCCCATCCTGGCACCACCTCTTCCTCCAGGCACCCTGCACGCCTGGCCTGGGGTAACCCACACTGAGGAGCTCCAGGGAAAGGACTGCCCGGGTCCCGCTGCCGTGCATGAGTCTCCCACACAGACTGCGCAGCAGGTGGGCTGGAGGAGGGTGCTGCAGGCTCCCCCAGTGCAGTGGATTAAACAAGAGGAGGCCCGCAGTTTCTGTTTGAGCAGTGCGCCTTCTTAGGCTACTGGTGAGACGATGTGAAGGCACACTGGCTGCCCCTGGCCGAGACTCCCCCGTCTGAATCTCCATGCTGTAATATTCCCATTTCGTAAATTAAGAGACTACGCTTCAGAGGTAATGTAATTTGCCCAAGGCCACAGTGTATGAGCCGAACAGAGGCAGGATTAGATTCCAGATCCCTGACTCCCAGCATCTGGGTACTTCCCAGTACAGTACTTTGTGCTGCCTTCCTAAAACAAGTGTTTTGTTTTCCAAAAGGTGTGTGGTGTCACTTACTTCATTATCCCAGTGCCCTCAAATGTACCATTCTAATCAGGGCCTTTGTCTATCTCGGCAGTTTTTTGTTTGTTTGTTTTCTTTTGTTTTTTAATTGAAAGCAGTTTCATTTCTATGAAGTCAGAAAGGACCTCTAATTAACTTGAAACAGTCAAAGGAATTGATTCCTTTCTTTTAATTGGAAAATAATTTGCTCTGACTAAGCATTTAAATTCTTAGTTTCAGCTGACAGTGACTTCTTAAGCGCTGAGATCCACATCCTGAAATGCAAACCCTGTAACATACATCCAGGTAGCCCTTCACCTTTTCTCCTGTACCCTGCGAGAGGCTGGCATGTGGGATTCTTTACTTAGATGCTACTGGAGTCACTAAATGTATTTCTTATCTCCTATCCCGGTCACACATGGCTGACTTGGACTGCAGATTCGAAGTGGCAGGGACGGGGCTTCCGTCCTTTGTGTCTAGGTAGTAGGCCTGGTTAGTTAGAACGTCACCTAAGGTCAGCAAAGACAGGGGTCCCCCTGAAGATAGTGGACACATGTGCCCTCGTGGGTCACTTTTACTCTCTGCAGACCATGAAGTCTGGGCTACCACCTCACCTTTGTACTCAGACGTGTGGGCATCTGGCCTTCAGAAAAACCCCTTTCTGCAACAACTGTGGAGCCCAGCTTTTTAAATGTGTTCATTCAGAGGTTCATTTAAACAATCTAGATCACGTTCCTTCCACACCACCTCCCTTTCCGTTCCTTGACAGTACCTAAGCCCTATTTTTTCCCTCCCCTTCTCTTCCCCCTGCCAGTCTTTTCAAGAATAGCTTCAGGAGATAATGTTCTATAGAGAGTGTCAGTACATCTCAGGTGACACAAACGGTGAAGGCATTTTATAGAAATGTGGCTTGTCACCATTGGACTGTTGACAGATCTATTAGTGCACCCTTTTCAATTTTCACTTTTCCCCCCTTCGGTCTTACAGATTTCCACAGACTTGATATTTTGCAGTTGTTCTTAGAAGAGCTGTTTTGTAATTGAAACTCTAGCATTGTTCAGTACATGCAGGCCCGGGGTCTCCGGCGCTCTCCAGCTCCCTTTCTTGAACTAATTTAGGATTTGGCTTTGCCTGACCTCTCTCACTGCAGTGGAAAATATTTCCTTGGCTTTTTTTCTTCTTCCCCTTCCCTTTTGCCCCCTCCCCTCTACATGGAACCTGTCTATCTGGCCCCTAGATGCATCGAATGCAGACATCTCAGGTTTGGTTTTTGCTACGAAATTGAGGCAGTTCCCAACAAAGATCCAATTTTCAAATGTACTGGGTTGCCACCTGGCCTCCTCTAACTCTGCATAGCAATGGTGACCTCCCAGATATAATCAAGAACCCAATCTTGCCCTCTTTGCTCTTGCCTTGGGTTTGAATTGCAAATAGAAAATGTGGGGCCGACCTGTGGAGAGGTCATCGTAGTATGTGGCGGGTCCATCTCTAATACGACTGAGCAGGGCCCCTACTCGGTCCCTTGTTCATTTGTGCTGCAGATTTCAAAGCCTCTGAAAGAGGAGCTTTCAGGATATCTGTGTGACCATTGGCAAATAATTGTTCATAGATCCTATAGTGTGGCTTTATTCCACACCTGCTCTGCTTCAGCCCAGGAACAAAAAGAAAGATGGAGGTGTATTTTCTGGGTAAATGGAGCGAGATGGTCAAGTTCTGCAATAGGTTGGCCTCCTTTGAAGTCTGACTTGTTCAAAATTAGGGAGAAGAAGAAATGGCAAGGATGCTACCCAGCGTCGCTTTCTGAAGGAGGGTGTGGTGCTTCACTAGAACATGTCCCTGACAGACCTGGGCTGCAGGAGAATGTTGACAAATCGCATTGCGCTCCTGCTCCATGCCAGGCTGGCACAAGGATGCCCTGCACCACTTCCTCCTCACCTGTAGCAAACATTCAGATACCTCTTGAAGAACTTCTGAAAATTTTATCTTCTTTCTTCAGTGCCAAAATGTTATAACTAAGTGGGCTCATTTCACAGCCCCGTGTAAAGCTCCTAAACCTTTGATCTTTAAAAGACAAATCGAGCTTGTTTAGTCTCCGTGATTGAAAGGAGCAAATTCACAGTTGGCTTGAGTTTCTGGCCAAACACTTCCGAGTGCATTGAAGGGAGAGAGCAAGCATACTAGGTGCAGGGAGAGCCAGGTACACTCTTGTAGAACAGACATTTTCACACCTTATCACGCAGCTGTCAGCTCCCTGTCTGCAGACACACTGAAATAAGCTTCTGCCTCAGTCACAGAAAGGCAGCTTTGGCTACCGGTTTAATAATCAATATTCATATTTTAATCTGCATCTCCGAGTGGAGAAGATAGTTCTTCCACCAGCAATTTAAATCAGAGACAGAGCAGCTTCTGCCTCACACCTACGAGGGCCTGCACGCTCCCTTTGTGGGCATGTGGATTTGGGCTTCTGAGGCAGATGAGCTGGGCTCCGTGCTAGTTATGTAAGATGTACTGTGTGGCCTTGGGTGAGTTACTGGACTTCTCTGAAACTAGCTAGAGGAAATAGATTTATACTGAATTACAAGAAGTTTTATGTATAAATAGCAGTTAGTAACCACTCCATAAGTGAGAGCTTCTGTCCGTTTTCTTTTTCATTTTGTTTTTGTTTTTTGATTCAGGGTCTCACTATGCAGCCCAGGCTGGCCTTGAACTCTCAGTGACCCTCCTGCCTCAGCCTCCCAAGTGCCGGGATTATAGGCATGTGCTACCACACCCAGCTGTCTGTTTTCTTATATCACACACTTGGAGCAGCTTGTCTGTCCGTGCGCTCTGATGCACACATCCCCTGAGAAGTGACTGGCATGGGACCATCTCCCTTTAGGTCATCCATGTGGCCACCAGAGGAATGTCTCTGGAACACAGGGATGACCAAGCCACTCCTTCGCTCGGTTAAGACTTCTGTGACATTGCAAACCTTCCACCTCCTTACCCAGTGGGAAGGGTGCCCTGTCCTTCTGCACACAGGCCCTGCTGCTTCTCTGGTCCAGGATGCCCCCTGTCTTGTCTCTGCCTCAGTGCCTCCAAGGCCATTCATACCCGTTTGTCCTCTGGCACCGGAGACCCTGGGTTTCTCCCTCCCTAATGGCTCACAGAGTCTCCGGTCCAAGGACGTACTGTATGCCGTGCCCGTCTTCTCCACAGGGAGGTGGAGGTTAGCTCAGTCAGGATTTTTGATTCTAGGAAATGCTCAGGGAAAGTGACAGGAATAGAATTATTGTCTGTCACCTTTGCTCTCTGCTGAGGGATGGGGTCTGGTAGAGTCCCAGTGCTCTGAGCCTCAGGGCTCCTGTGAGCAGATTTGCCACCCACAGTGGCCTCTGATCCGAGCTCTGTCTGGTGCCTTCCATCTGTGTGACCCTCCCGGATGGAATATTCTTCCCATCAGGCTCCTGTTTTTACTTTTTAAAAATGACATTTAGAAGGTCAGTTTTCTCCTGTTTGCAAACAAAATACATGTTTATTGGGAAAAATTCAATAAATCAGAGAAGCGAAAAGAAAATAGTCATGTTTTATAACCTGTATTCTCCCTTAGTATAGCTTGAATATAACCCAGACCACTAAATGTTTCTTCCACATGTCAGCATTTTAAATGACTACATAAAATTGTGTCTGCTGGGCGTATATACATTATTTAATCCCATTTCGGACACCTAAGTTCCAATTTTTTCTAGGCAGATATCTTCATAGGTAAAACTTTGCAGCAATTCTTATTTTTTCAGTAGGATAAATTTCTAGAACTAGAATCAGTGGGCCAAAGGGCGTGCACATCTTCTAGGTTTTTCACATAAATTACCTATTTACATTCCTACCAGCAAGGTATGAGAACCTGCTGCCCAGACCCTCCACTGACAGCTCAGTTAGTTCTAGGCCATAATTTCTGTAATCACGGGTATCCAAAGTTGCTATATGGGCTCCTACTATGTGCAGGATCTTTGCTAGCAGACACAGTAGGGGATGTGCACTGTTCCTGTTCGTTTGTTGACCTGGGCACCTACTCTGCTCCCCGTGGCATCCTAGGAGGTAGCACTAGTCCTTCCCCAAATGGGAAAAAGAATGAAGAAGTGAAGACAGTGAGTGGGGTGAGGACTTGTGAGGAGCCTTGTGTGCCTCTGGGTCTTCTAAATGAATGTGCAGCGTTGTTTTTGACAGTCAGACACATGCATGTGTTGGGTACATTTGCCTCCCAAAGCTTCAGTTCAATTTTACAAAAATTTGTTGGGGAAGCCGGGCATGGTGGCGCATGCCTGTAATCCCAGCATTCGGGAGGCTGAGGCTGGAGGATCATTGTGAGTTCGAGACCAGCCTGGGCTACAAAGTGAGCACATGGCCAGCCTGAACTGCATAACAAGACCCTGTCTCAAAAAGACAAAAAGAATTTTTTGTTGGAGAGCATGTGCTAGATTCAAGAGAACTGAGGCACCAAGGGACTCACAGTCTACAGGGATCCACAGATCACTAGCACAGGGCATGCCACTGTCTCATGGGTCTAATGAGAGAGATTGCAAGAAAGGGGAGGTCACTTCTGATTGCACACAGAGCACCCCTCTGTCCAGGATACCTACACTTGTGCTGTTTTTATGGGTTGAAGAGTCAGTAGCTCTAGGTTCCTCCACTTTCTAGCTTTGTGGCTTTGGGTGAGTTACCTTCTCTGAGCCCTATTTTCTCACCTGTAAAAGAGGGATAATACTGTTCACCTTGTGATCATTGTGGGAACTCAGTGTGAAAATGAAGCCCAAGGGTCTAGAAAAGTACTTACCAGGGAAAAGTACCTGCTGTACACAGGGTAGCTCTCGTCTGTCCTTTGCAGTGGGTAAGCATCTAATGTTCAATGTGCACAGTACTGGGGCATTTTTCAAAGCTTCCTCGTGTTTACCTCATTTAACTCGTTCTCCCAATAGCTTTGAAATTTTCCCAGCAGGTGATCATTTCCCATTGTAAAAATGAAGAAAGAGTTGCAGAGATTGAATAAATTTGAAAGATCAGACAGCTAGTTAGTGGGAGAAACAAAACTAGAAGACAACATTTTTTATTTACAAGCTTAAACTATGACACTTTCCCCAAAACTATCACATGCATTTTCTTTTTTAAAATAGCTATCATAGCTGGGCATGGTGGTGCATGCCTGTAATCCCAGCACTCGAGAGGCTGAGACAGGAGGATCACTGTGAGTTCAAGGCCAGCCTCAGCTGCATAGTGAGTTTAGGGCCAGTCTGAACTGCATAGTGAGACCCTGCCTTGAAAAACCAAAAATAAAATAAAATAAAATAAAATAAAATAAAATAAAATAGCTGTCATAAGGCTGGGCGTGGTGGCATACTCCTGTAATACCAGCACTCAGGAGGCTGAGGCAGGAGGATCTCTGCAAGTTTGAGACCAACTTGGGCTACAACATGAGTTCAAGGCCAGCCTGAACTTCATAGTGAAAACCCAAACCCTTTTTGGTCTCAAAAAGATAAAGTTATCATATTAGAGTTTTTCAACTTATATCTTCTTTTACCATATTACTTTGCAGCTCCATTTTTTTATTTTCAGCAATACGCACATAAAGCACAGGTACAGCAGTATCTCAGTTCACAAATTCAATTCTTTCCACAATTCTGGTTACAGAACTCGTCCCACGATTCTGATTGCAGTCGAATTGCAAGCATATCCTGGACCAGTCATGCATCTGTTACTGCGTGACCTCCTCAGCCTCCTGGGTGTTCAGCCTCAGTACCCCTTCCTGGATCCAGAATGCCTCTTTGCCCTTTGTGGCTTTCTAGCACAGAGGGTACCCCGCCCCACTGTGTTCCCCTTGACCTGAGGACCTTAGGGCAGGCCCTTGCCAAATGAGACGGTTTTAGTTGGCGGTCAGCTGCCTCTTTCATCACAGAGCCTTAACCTGGTGGACACTGCCAGTCCCTTGTGGGCCACTGCGTCCAACCCTCTCTGTAAAGCCAAGAGAGCCTCAGCTCCTGTGCTGTTTATGAGGCAGCAGAGGTGCCTCGGGGCTGGCCTCCACAGGCAGCCACTTCCTCAGGAAAGGAAGCCAGGAAGTAGGCAGCTGGATGTATGAGATCAAATAAATATGGGTGGGAGTAATGTACAATTGCTCTAGTTTCTTGAGTAGCTAATAATGTTCTACACGTATATGTTGTATTACTTATCTCCTTTAGTCCTCATAGTCCCATTTCACATATGAAGAAACTGAAACTTGCCAGGCACGGTGGCTCACGCCTGTAATCCCAGCACTCGGGAGGCTGAGGCAGGAGGATCATTGCGAGTTTGAGACCAGCCTGGGCTACGAAGTGAACTCAAGGCCAGCCCAAATGGCATAGTGAGACCCTGTCTCAAAAAGACAAGGGCCAGGGATTTAGCTCAGTGGCCTAAGCGCCTGCCTGGCAAGTGCAAGGTCATGAATTCAATCCCCAGTGCTGCAAAAAAAAAGAAACTGAAGCTCGAAGCGTTCTGTTTCCTCCTTAATACACAGTTATTAAATGACCAACCTCTTTCCTGATGGCCTACCATTCAGATTATTTAACCAAGTTAAGAGCAACTAATTATCAAAAGTCTCTGATGGGCAGAATTTAATGAGTATTAAGGGACTGTGTCCTGTTGACCAAAGTGTGTGCCTGTTTTTACCAAGAAAAGGATTGGAAAATATCTTTACTATTTAATTCAGGCTGTAAGTTGTTTTTACTTGGTTAAAAAAAAATTATGTAAATGTTATTTCTTCGTACTTTATTCTCTGCCTTACTGTGAAGATTTAAGCAACTTTCTTGACCTGAGTGAAACACTTGTTGTACCACTGGGCCACGTCTGTGTTCCACATAACCCACGTTTGTTATGCCTACATTAGTCAGAGGACCCATGACCTGCCTTTGGCACATTGGAGTTACTCTTTTTAGACTTTGACTTCATTCATCAGACGTACAGATGGAATGTAAATCTCTAGATTTAAAAACATTTCTCTGGTTCCCTAAATGTCTCCTCAGTCAGGGGGCCCTCACTCAGAATTCAGTCTCTAAATTCTCTTCCTGAAGTACTGAGAGTAGAAAAGAGGAGCAGGAACTTACCGTGTTCACAGACAGTAACGCTGTCAGTAAACAGACTTCTGCCCTCCCAAATAATCAAACTAGTGCAAATTAAAACAACAATGAGGTCTAACTTTTCACCTATTAAATTAGCAATACATTTTTAAAATAAGACTAACAAGGACTGTGAAGCTGATAATGCATCCATTGTTGATAGTTGGTGTAAATTGGAAAGAATTTGGTAGAATGAATAAGAAGTCTTTAAAATGTTTATATTTTTGACCTATATTTCATTGCTAGGGATTCCCATAAAAGAAATAATAAAAAAGAAAAGAAAACTATAGTATTTATCACTGATAGAAAGTTTTCTGAAAATTAGAAACAAATACCTAATGGCCGCAGAGTGGTTTATTAAATTATTATATATCTGCTCGATGAAATATTATGTATTCATTAAGATTATTATAATGGCTATGTAGCACCATGGTGATGCTTATAATGTATTAGAGAAAATAGGATATAAAAATTAAGAATGAGCTGTGATTGCAAGTAACTTTTAAATGTCTGCATGTAGATAAAGTGAATATAGAAAAATGAAAATAACTGTAAAATAGCAGGATAAAAATTGATTTTTTTTTCACTGTTGTGAATTGTATTTTCTTTATAATTTAATGCAGGTGATTTTGGTCCCTCTAGTCCTTAAAAGTCAAAGGGCCAAATGAGCTTTCCATTTCCTCCATCTCTCCAGGAGGATAGGCTCAGAATCCGCCCCCCCCCCAGAGATTCTGTGTGGGGCTCTCAGCTTCGGGGTGTGAGGGAGCATAGGGGCCAGGGCCGGTTGCCAACCCCAGGCCACGTCCCTCCCGCAGGACTTTGCGGAAAACGGCTGCGCCCCCACTGCAGAAGAGCCGCTGCCCAAGACCGCACCGTCGCCCCTGGTGGAGGCCAAGGACCCCAAGTTCCGAGAGGACCGGAGACCAATCACCGTCCACTTTGGGCAGGTATGTACCCAGGCCCATTTATGAGTCTATTTCATTTTTTGGTTTGAGGATTTTGTTTTGTTTATAGCAGAAATGGTAGCACATGCCACAGACAGTTTCTCATTTTAGCTCTCCTTGGAAAAGCAGCTCTGCAGAGTTTTTCATTTGAAACATTTATCTGGTACCAACCTGTTTTGAAGGTGAGTATTCAAAAATCTAGGGGAGACGGGATGGCTCTGGTCATCAGCTAGCTCTGCGATTCAATGAAGTCATTAAAGGCAGCTGCCGCCTCCCCTACTCCCAAGCACAGTGTTTAAGGTGCCTGTTAGCTAAGCATCTCATTAGAACACTTTAGCATCCCAGGCCCTTCTTTGCACCTTCAAATAAAAGGCAACAAGCAAAGCCTTAAAAAAAATCAATTAGGAGTTCTTTATTAATGTACTTCCTGAAAATCAATATTGGGAGTCATGCTTCTCAGAGTCAACACCCTTGCTACAATTCTAGAGATCCACTTCATGACCCAACTATTTTCAATAGCCCAAGCATTTGAAATTTCGTCTTGCACCCCCCCCCCTTAGTTTACACATTGTACTCTATACAGAAACCAAAATTTTTTATCCATTTCCTATACATAGTTATATTTTCCGTTGAAAAATGTTATGTATCATTCCCTACTTCTCTTGAATTGACTTCTTTGGTTAGCAAAAGTCATAATTTTTTTTATGAGAAATGGCTCTGTTAGCAAGTTATAGCTATAACTAGAATCTGCGGGGTTATTCTTAAATCACCTGATTCATTAGCCATTTATTAGCTGAGGCATGATTAAACTAGTCTTTATATGATCTTTTACTTGAACTGTGGTTGTTACTTTACTATGTAAAGAACCTAGAATTGTACATTTGAAAAAACATTCCTGTTTTTGACAGATGTTTATCAAGTGCGTACTATGCACCAGGCATTGAGCTATTTTGCAAGGAACTAATGAAATGATTGCTGTGATTATTACTGTAAGACATGAATTGGTTGAAACATAAGAATCATTCTTCTCTCATCAATCTTTTTAGATTATACATTCCTACCTCTTTTAACTTACAGCGATTTACCCCCTTTTCTGCTTTTGTGCCTGAAAAGGATGTTATAAAAATTGAAATGTAGTGAGTGCAAAAGAAAAAGCACGAATGGGGCAGAGCTCATTTGGTTAATGATTATCTTCAAATTGCAGTGGCGTCAGGCACCCCCAAAGAGCTGACTGCTCCCAGCTAGGCCCCTGTTGGAAAATTCCGCACCCTAGTTTCCCGGCTGTGTTTGCTGAAAGCACAGCCCCTGGTTGTCACCAGCATGGCATTCCACAGTCAGCTTCTTGCTTTCCTTTGTCCTCATTCCTGCACACACTAACCTGTCATGAAAGGAGCCCCTCGCTGGAGTTTGGAGCCCATTACAGAGAAAGAGGGGGCGGGGGGGAGCAGGATTTCATGGTGTTAAACATTCCATTTTTGAAACACAAAAAAAAGGGAGGCCCTATTTGAAACGGAGAAAGACCTTCTTTCCGTTTCAGCAAGAAGTAGAGATGCTTTAATGTCATTCCCAGCTAAATGCAGAATAAGAGTATGTGCATGCACACGGGTGGGGGATAAACAATTAAAAAAAACCACCCCAAACTCTGTTGAAATAAGAGCTGTCTGTGCCTTCACAGGTCTGCAAACTGGAGAGGATGAAAGTGGCTTTTTTTCCCCGTTTGTCACTTCCCTCACGTGGCTGCCAGCATTATGCAAGTGTACAGGAAGGCAGGAATTTTTTTTTTTAATGCATGCATGTGGATTAAGGTCAAGCCCCTAGTATCAGCCATGCAGCGGGCTCTCTCCCTTCCAGCTGCAGCCACAGAGCCTACCCACAGCCACGAGATGCCTTAATTGAGACGTGCTGTCAAAGTGACAAACACATTTGCATACAGTCTACACTCTATTTATTTTCTCTGGAAAGGTCTACAGTCTGCTGTTGGTTGAACACTCTTAATCAGTTTGCTGTAAGTGAACTGCTAGCTAGCTCACTTGTCCCTGCCCCTTCTTCATTAGGTGACAGATTAGCTGCTGGGGGATGGGCCAGGAAACCACAGACCCCTTTCTTTTAACTCTTTCCAGCTTTGCCTGGTGGTTGGCTACCTTCCTTGCTTCCCTGGAGCCTGGTTTGATGGTCCATTGGCCACAGCATGTAGAGCTACTACTACTGGCAGTGCAGAGTTTTAGGGACTCTGGTATTCTTCCTAAAGGACAGGCCTTTGAGTTCCCGTTCAAACATTTTTGCCACACTCCCCTACCATCTGTACTGTTTTTCGTTACTTGATGTTTGTCTTTAAACAGACTCAAACCTGATACCCATACCAACTTTAGCCTCATCGTCAGTGATTGATATATCATAAGTTAAATGTACTAGTCTACTTTTTTCTAAACATATAAGAAAATGTTATGCTTATCCATAGATAAGTGAAGCCAATCATGTAGCCCCAGTGGTATACATTCTCTTTTTGGGGAAAAAAAAATGGATTCCATAATGTCATTCATCATCTCAGCCATAGTCCTTTGAGGAAAGGCTCATTAGCCCCATTTTATGGACTCAGAGATGGAACTCAGAGACCTGAAAGGAACTGCCCAAGACTGAGTCACCAGCGTGGAAAGCAGAGACTGTCTTGACGTGAACCATACCAGCTCCTATACCAAGAGGACTTCAGCTGTTCAGTCTGTTGAAGCTGATGTGTCCCACCAAAATAATTCACCTAGCAGATTCTGCACATTGACCTCAGAAAAAATCCTTGCCCTGGGTTTGCATTTCTATGGGTTTCATTGAGAACCCCAGAGGGCATCCCCACTATTAAGATAGTTGCATGAATCTCTCTACCTTACAAAAATGGTGCCCATGCAGCTAGCCAGGGCAGCTCTATGGTGACATCCCACTGGGTGACGGGAGGGGATTGTGTCAGGAGAGAAGATATTCTCTTGTCTTCTGCCTCAGGGCCTCAGCAGAGTTTCTCCTTTGAGACTGAGACTACCCCTCCATGCAGTTTGCATCTGTCCTTCCAATACCATGGGTAAGATACTAAGTCTTCAGCCTTCAGCCAGACAGACCGGCACACCCATAGTCCCAACCCAGAATACAAAGGGTAATGAGAGGGGTGAGCCTTGTGCAGTCTGATGGCCCCAGAGACTTAACACAGTCTCAGGTTGGACCTTATTATTAAAAGTTATTTTGTCAACAAACTGAACTCACTAGCAGGTCATTTGTGTGCTAGAGCAGTTGTAAGTTACATCACTCAGCACTTGCGAGGAGCAAAATAAGTAGATTCGTAGTTGGCCTCTGCATCTTTATTATTTATGGTTTCTTTGAAGAGTTCAAAAATGTCAAATAGCTTGAGAATGTGTATTTTTACCTTGGAAAATGTTTAAAGGTGATTGAAGTAATTATTTTCCCCCTTCTCATGTTTAGAATCAATGGAGAAATAAGGTCCAAGAGACAATCAAATGAGATTAAAATGCCAGCTTTTTAAATTAAGACTAAACAGAGAATATTGCTTTAGACCTGAGGCCAAATGGTTGCTAAAACCTTGCCTCAGAATTTAAAAGACTGAGTTACTTCATACCGGATAAGGACTGCAACAGGGCAGCCTGCAGGCCCCCAGCAAGGAGGGACTGTGGGCACGGTGGGGAGCTGGCAGGGTGGAGGAGCTTGCTAAGTTCCTTCCCAGACCCCAGGAAAGGGCCCACCTACCCCCAGGGAAGGGGTGAGAAGACAGGCAGAAACCACCTAAAGGTTCCCCCTGCTTTTCTCTCCTGGGCGGGGGAATGGCTGGAGACAGGATCAGGAAGCAGTGTCCTCCCCAGCACGTCCTGGCGACTCCCCCAGCCAGAACAGCCTGCCTTGGGCCCCTCCTCTTGAGAAGAGTCGGCAGAGGTAGCAGCTCCGTAGAAACTGCTCTGCTCCCTGCATTTAATCAGATGGCCAAGCCACTAAGTACTTTCTCATCTGTGCTTGTTGCATTGGTCTTAACCATGAGCTAATGAGGAAGAAAGCCTCATAACCCTTGTCTAAATAAGGAAACTGCTCCGCTTGGACTGTGTTTGGTGGAAGGAATAACGCAGGCCTGCTCTGAAGCCAATGCAGCCCCTCTGCTTCTCTTGACCGTGTGCGGCTCTCCCTCCTGTTGAGAGTGCTAGGCTGGCTCTGGAGTCCGGGGACTGTGGGTACAGCCTGCTCAGGCTGTTGGCCAGAGCCAGGTAACTTTCTTGGGAGCCCCCCATTGATAGGAAAGCCATAGCCTAAAAATACACAGCGAATCCCTTTCGGGGCCCCCTTCGTCATGTTTCCCCCAACTGATTGATCTGCAGACAGAGTAATTATCTGCTTTCCAGTCTGTCAAGCTCTAAAAAGTATGTATGAGAACCTGCCTCTATTCTTCTCTCACTTGAGCAAAGACTTACGACATTGTTTAATGTAGTTTAAAAAGCTGGTTAAACTAAGAGTCCCAGTTGAGCACCACTGTGGCTTCCAGAGAGCTTCAGACACCACCCTAGGACCGGCTGTTAGAACGCATCGCTGCTTGTCTGGAGAGCTCTCGCTTTTGAGGCACTAGCTGGTCATTTAGTACCCATTGCATGCTGGGCGGAAGGCATTTAGCCAGCAGATGGCTTCGCAGCACCCTTGGCTCTAAGTGCCCTGATAAACTCGTGCTCCACTGAGGTTGGAGGTGACACTCCCTTCAGTTCAGCCATGGCTCCCACACATCTCCGGCAGATGTTCTGTGTTTTCCAGACACCTCAAGCACTGTCTGTGAGGGAGAACACACACTCCCCGCCAACCCCTGTGCTTCCTCCACCCAAGTGGTGCTGCTTTCCATGCAGAATGGGGCTCCACATGCCGCCCCAGGGCCTCTGCCTCCCTCCTCCCAGCACTGCTGAGTCCCTCCTCCATCAATTCTGCTTCAGCCTGGGGGCCACTTGTGTAATCACTCAACTGCATAGTGCCAGAGCCCCCTGAGCTGCACCCCTGCTGTGGTCCCCACAAGGCCTTGAAAGGGCCATCTGAAGTATGCACAGGAACTGTGTCACCCCTCTGCTGGGCTTCCCTAGAAGTTCCATCTTCTGCCTTGGCGTGGCTCATGAGGACCTTCCCCACCTTGCCTGTCCAGTCTCACAGCAGTTCCCTTTTATAAATCTTCCCCCAGGAAGAGTTGGTTTTCTTGTGTTTGTGTTACCCCAGACTTTGCACATGCCCTGCTTCCCACACAGCCTCATGATCGTCTCTATTGCCTGCCTCTTCCATGAAAACCTGAGTCTCTCAGAATCTTGTCTTCTGTAGGGCCTGCTGCAGAGCTGGTGGTCAGTAAACATCCCAGGGTTTTGTTATTGCTGTGGATATTTAAATTAGGTCATAATTGATTGATTTTTGTTTAAATACTGACTGTGTGTCCAGCAAGTTATTTGGTTTCATTGCAGTTGCTGTGCTTATAATTCTGTTCATCTGAACAAGAAAAATGAATATTCAGTTAGTGGTCAAAAACTGTTTCCAAATTCACTTTCCATTTAAGGATTAGTTTCCAAGTAGAAATAGCTTTGGGTTACAGGAGCTTAGATCGTGTCTCACTTTATTTTGTCTGTTTTTATGAGATTCTAAGGGAAGGGAGAAGAATAAGGCAGAGGACTAGGACTTGCACCCTGAAGGCTAGTGTACCTGTGCAGGGGACGGGGAAGAGAAGAGCCAGAGGGGCCCATCATCCGAGTATCATGTGGAATACAGCAGCTGCATAAATCAGACATGAAAATCCAACT
>RJWT010014625.1:0-20944 GCA_004365215.1 Cuniculus paca | reverse complement strand
TGGCTTGTTTTAGTCATGTTATCTTTCTGCAGTGGTTTCTTTACCTTTTCCCTCTGCTTAATTGTTTGCCCTGCTTGGTGTTCTTCTTCTGTTGATGTTTTTGACATCATAGCTATTTTCATGTCTATCTAGAGTATCTTTCAGTATTCTTTGCAGGGTTGTTTTGGTGGTCATGAAGTTCTTCAGCTGCTCTTTGTCATGGAAGTATCTTATTCCTCCATCAATTTTGAAGGATAGTTTTGCAGGGTACATTAGTCTGGGTTGGAAGTTGTTTTCCTTTAGAACTTGAAATACTTCACTCCATGCTCTTCTTGACTTCATTGTTTGTGTTGAGAAGTCTGCTGTGATTCTGATGGGCTTTCCTTTATAAGTGATTTGCTTCTTTTCTCTCACAGCTTTTAATAGTCTGTTCTTATGCAGAATTTCTGGAATTCTGATAATTATATGTGTTGTATTGATTTATTTTGGTTATGGCTAGTTGGAGTTCTATATGCTTCACTTATCTGTATGTCAGCTTCCTTTCCCATGTTTGGGAAATTTTGAGCCATGACTTCTTTAAATAGTGATTTTATATCATTTGTGTTTTCTCCTTCTTTTTCCTTTACACCTATTAGTGTTATATTGTTTTTCTTTGCATCATCTTGCAACTGCTGAATTGCTATTTCCTGATTCCTTGTTATTTTTAAAAGATGTTTCCTTTCTTCCTCACTAGCTGCCATCATGTCTTTGAGTTCTGAAATTCTATTTTCACAGTCATTGAGGTGGCTTTGCCAGCTTTCGATGGCCTTCTTGATTTCCTGGATACCTCTTTGAATCTGTTTCATGCATTCTAATTCTTTCTTGTATTCTTCATTCAAGGTTTCCATCCTTTTGCAGTGTTCCTCTATTTTTCCAACTATATCTTCTTTAGATGTGCTCAGCAACTCTTTCATTACATTCATCATCTCTTGTTTTACCTGGAAAATCATTTCTATGCTCAGCTCCTTTAAAGTCTCATAGAGTTGTTTCTTTACTTCAGTTGCTGTCATTTCAGAAGTTTCAGGTGTGTGGCTCATATTTTCTTCTGTGTCTGTGTCTTTTTGGCTTGTTTGGGAAGGACTAGAGGTGCAAGATTGCATTTTGCTCTTTCGTTTTGTCATTTTCCTGTATTCCACTGTGGGAGGTGAATCCAATGTGCACAGTTGAGGTGCCAAGGCTAGGTGATACTCATAATGCACACCTTCAGCTCCAGCCAAGAGTACCACTGTGGCTGTTCTGATGCTGGGTTGTGTCTGGGCAGAGCCCAGGCAGGATGCCAGGGAAGCTCTGAACTTCCCAGGCCAGTGGGGGAGGGGTGCAGACTCCTACCTGTCTGTTGGCAAGGTCCCAAGCTGCACAGCCAGGTGGAATTCGCTGTATGCACCCCCAACCTAAGTGAGGCCCAGAGAAGCAACTGCCAGGCCACTCCAGGTGAATGTGTGGGGCCTAGGCAGGACCCCAGAGATGCCCCGAACTGCCCCAGCAAATGGGGGGCAGACACAAACTAAAACCCCCACCAGCTCATGGCGAAGTCCCAAACTGAATGGCCAGGCAGAACTCACTGGTCATGCCCCCAACTCAAGCCGGGCTCAGAGCAGCCGCCGTTGGGCTGCCCTGGGCATGCGGGTGGGGTGCAGAGAGGACCCCAGGGACACCCCGAACGTCCGTGGCCGATGGGGGCTGGGTGCCGATTTCTATGGGTCTCGTTGCCTGTTCCCAAGGTGCACAGCTAGGTGGGGTTCGCTGCGCACGCCCCAGACCCAAGCCAGATCTAGAGCAGCCGCAGCCACACTGCTCCAGGTGAGTGGGCGGGGCGCAGGTAGGCAGGGCCCCAGGGATGCCCCGAGCATCTGTGGCCGATGGGGGATGGACACAAACTCCTACTGGTCTCTTGGCCAAGTCCCAAGCCGCACAGCCAGGCAGAACTCTCTGGTCACGTCCCTAACTCCAGGCTGGTCTTTATACTTCCTTTTCCTACTGTTAGCTTCACGGTTTCTGAGTTTCCTCAAAGTTCAAGTTGTTCATTATTCTGGAAAAGTGATGGGACAAATTCTTATACTGTATCCAAGGATCTTTTAACAAATATGATTATCGTGAATGATTGTCATCTTGGCTGACCCTAAGCTGGAAGGTTTTTTAATAGATAGAAGATTTTTCTGTGTCTCTGAAACAAAATAGTGTCTCTTTTACCTTTAGACTGCAGCTTTGGATAGAAAGAAATCCCATTTTCCCCCCTTTAATGTCTATTTTCTTCCCTCAGTCTAAAATGTTTTGAATTATCACTGGATGTTTCTCCCAGGATATTTCCATGCGCGTTACCTACTTAAAATTACTTTTAAAAAGTCATTCCAAAATACAGTTGTTTGTTTATTATACCTCTCAAAAGCTTATAATCTTTTTTAACATGCAAGATTTAATATAATAGCCAAATGATAATGCAACAAATGACCTCTTAAATATACATAAAAGTATGAATCATTCTGTTCTTTATATCTGAATGATAATAGATTAAAATGTATCCTTCCCTTACTTCCCCCCAAAATATAATGTCACAGGCACACTTATTTTTTTCTTTGCTCCTCAAAATTGTCTTTTAGTAGTTGAGAGCAGATGAAATCTTTTATCACTATATTTAGACGTCAAGCAGGCAGGTCGGTGCTATGGTAACGGCTGCAGGAAAAAATGTTGGGGGGTGTGCTCCAAGGAGGGCTTACTTAGTGCCAGCTGATGAGAGGGAAGGGACTTCTCAAATACAGCTGTACATGCTTCTTGCTCTTGTACCATTTGTGCTCACTGCCGCCGCAACTTTGCCGATATCCCTAATATAGAGAATGGGATTCTGATGAGTCCCTGAGCTTTAATTTCCTTGCCCTAAATCCAGACTATCCCCTGATCCCCAACAAAGCTGCCTTGGCCTTAAGCAATCTTACTTACCATGTTTCCCTGAGTTATTCTTCATATTTACTTTATAATAAGGTGTGGATAAAGTAAGTTAATTCTTTTGTGTTTATATCCCATGTTATGCCAGCACATCTACCTCACTGTAAGAATTCACACAGCTGACAAGTTCATACGGAGTGCTTTTCTTTTGTCCAATATTGTTTTACAACTTGACTTGGAAAAGTAGAAAGACAGGCTGGGTCCTTGCCTTCAGGACACTTACATTCACTGGAAGAAAGGTGAGTGATAAAACAATATAAATGGCATTAATAATATACAAGAGATGTACATTTTCAAATGCCACATTTGTAAGTGATTCGAAGACTGTGGAGCGAGGCAGTTTGCACAGGAAGGAGCTGGTTGGGGAGTGGAGATCTCTTGGAAAGGTAGCTCTGAAAAGCAGAAGATTAGCCATCCAGGAACTTGGAGGAGGGGAGGGGGGCAAGTGGAGAGAATGACCTGTGGATTCCACAAATAGTGTAGCAGGAGGATGGTAAGATCTAGGCAAGAACAAAGTCACCCTTGTTTAACCTGCTGTGTGTGTGCTCTTTAGGAGACCTGCATCTTCACACACTCTTCCAACCAATGGGTAAGGTAATGCCCAGAAATATGTCCCTGAGATTTGGAAGAAAGATCTCATGACTCTCTACAAAATGCATAACTTACCTTCTTTTCTAAACTCTTCAACTCCCTGCAGTTGAACTACAGCCCAAAGAGGCTCTTTAGTCTTCAGAGACTGTGAAAGCTGTAGCTCAAGTTGTCACAGCTCTTGCAGAGTGGTGGGGATGAACTGCAGGATCAGGGCCATAATCTGGCTTTGTAGCCACCTTGCTGCCCAGGAAACCAGGTGGCTTCCTTTCAACCTTTATTTCCTGGCCACAGGTACCTGTTGCCTCAGCCTAACTGTTGAGGTTGATGCAGTAACTGCTTGTGCCAATGCCAGGTGATTATGGAAAATTCTTAGCTCCTACTGTTCATGCACGGGGTCTTCTTCCTCCAGCACTGCCAAGAGTGTTTGGTGACCACACCTGGAGAAAACTTGAGCAGCAGGCAACACATCCAGCTTAAAATCCTCCTTCACTCTTTGGCCTTTCCAGATATCTGGGAACACCTCAACTTTCTCTCCCCTTAGGATGAAATGTTTCTTCCTTTTCCAAGAGTACCCTTGGATTTTCATGTGGTTATGCCCACTCCTACTCACCATCTGCAGGTATGGTTCAGCCTACATTCGAGAAGGAATTCACCGTGGCTTCAAACTGGTTCTTTCAGAGTATTTACACATTGATCTGTCATGACTGGCCCTCTCCCCAGAAATGTGCAGAAATATGGTTTATCTGGGTAAGCTGTGAAGATTGGACCCAGAGTTACATAATGGCTCTGAGAAAAAAAATACAAAGATAAAAGTTTTCCTTTCTTGGATATGAGGGCTCTGTCTTGTTTGATTTCAGAAGAATTTATAATGATTTGAGTAATACTATGCTAACTTACATCTAGTGGAGTGGGTTTCAGAATAGAGAAGTCTTAGAAAATATGATTACACTGTCAGAAGAAAGACTGTCTCTCAACCCTTCACTCAAATCCAACTTGGTCAAAAATGTTTGAAGAAAGGATGCAGAAAGCAAAAGAATGTGGGGAAAGGTACTAAAGATATTTTCTTGGACTTCTTTTGTGGCCATAGTCTGTCCAAATGCAAAACATGAATTAGAAACCAAAAAGTGAATTTTGTTTCAAAAGAAGATAAGGCATGTAGGCAGGGCACATATGGAGCTATAGTCATGGAAATATGTTTTCCAGGCTAAACTATAATCTGTTTTGTTTGATATGACAGTTGGAAGGTCAGGAATTGGATCTCCCTTTTTGAGATCCACTGAAATAGTGGAAAATGTCCTCACACTGAGATAGGAACTATGTAGGCAGTTGGAACATTGACAACCTGCTCAAGAGATCACAGAATATCTACCAAGTAGTTAATACTGTGCGAAGCCTTTGGAGTGGTTGAACTCAGGCAAGGGTCAAGTGTTGTCCGTTAACTCATACACTTGGCACATATATTGAGCGCTACTGAATACAATAGGCAGGACAGCAGGTGCTCATTAATGTCTGTTGATAACACTGCCCTGGGGGGTGGCTCTTGGAAGAAATAAATGGGATAGTTTATTTAATTGTGCTTGTTAACTGGTGGGGGATTGGTAAGTAATTATTTTCTCCCCTCTCCTTTTCAGGATAAAGTATTATGCCATTTTTATGATGTATGCTCTTGCTTGGCTATGACATATCCCCAAGGACCCATGTATTTAAGGCTGGTCATCAGCCTGTGGGTTTACTGGGGCATAGCAGAACTCAGTAGGCAGAAGTTAGGCCACTGGGGATGTACTATGACAAAAGGATCTGACTTGCACAACAAGAGTTTACTATCTCACAGTTCTGGAGGCAAGAGGTTTAAAGGCATGGTTTTGGAAGGTGGATTCTGAGGCCTGCCCAGTCGTGGAAAACATATTTCCATGACTATAGCTCCATATGTGACCTGCTTGAGTTATAGATAAAATTGCATGATTTTACAGTCTCCCTGTGTATCTTTCTGTGTCAAAATTGGCTTTTTTTTTTTGCATAAGGACGTCAGTTACAATGAATGAGAAGCCACCATAATGACATTATTTCACTGTAACTAATCACATCTGCAACAGCAGTATTTCTAATTAAGATCACATTCTGAGGTAGTGGGGATTGGGACTTTTAACATGAATTCGAGGAAACACAATTTACACTCTCTTACTCTTAGTGTTTTCCTAAAATCTCCTCCTATTGCAATCTCTTCCATATTTCATATCTTATTAGCTCTTCACCTCCTAATGTAACTCTACCTGATGTCTTCAGCTGGAGTTAACAAATTTTTATGTAATCGAGATCCAATTATATTCCTGTGCTTTAAAAACAATTTATTTCAGTAATTATCGTCTTTTCTCCCTGTGGCACTAAAGATTAAATCAAGGGTCTTTCCATTGAGCTATATCATCAGTGCTATTTTATTTTAATTTTGAGACAAGTTCTCACTAAATTTTGAAGTTGCCTGGACTGGGCTTGAACTCATGAATCTCCTGCTTCAGGCTCCCTGAGATTACAGGTGCACACTATAACACCCAGCTTTATTTAGTAATTGCTTCATCTACCATTTATCTTATAGTATCATTTACTCAATAACATTTTTGAGTGAATTAAATGAAGGTATCTGTAAAATTGTTTTTTTCTAACTAAGCTGAAAAAAGGGACCATCTTTATATTTCTCTTTATAACAATTTCCTTATCAATACAGATCCTTCTTTGGGAGTGGAAGAGAAGAGAAAAATGGTCAAGTGGAAAAGAGGAGGGTCTTGTGGGAAAGCCCCACTGAGACAGATACCCAGAGGATGGCCTTTCCTTGGTGGACTCTACATCATCTAGAGGGTAATTCTTCATCTTGTTTGCTTTGAAAACTGGTTCTCATTGCAAATGAATAGTGGCTCCATCTTACAATAAACTCATGCATGAGACTGATGGAAAAAAACCAATGCATTGATTTATTAATTTGTAGTGGGAAATGAACTGTCATAAACACTGAAGTGTCGCTTTTCCTACTTAGTCCTATGTGAGAAGCCTGACATAATCAGAAGTTTGCTAAGGAACTGTGAAGTCAGATCAAGAGAAAATCAATACGTGATTTGAATATTCAATGGCACCACACTAAGTTAATCCGATGCATTCATCTCCATTGTTGTGATTATCTTATAAACAGAATGATGTTCTTGAGTTTTTTGGCCTAGCAAATGAGACCTACCAATGTTTGAGCCTTGGGCTATTCCCTCTAGTATTGAACATGCTCATCCTGAGTTTCATAATCTTCTGGGATCATACCTTTATTTTAATTACCAAATGAAATACTTTATGGGTGTCATATGGCATGACTATAAACAATTCAGTCACCTCTCAAATATTCCTGAGTGTTTTGTATCTTGATCGTTGTTTACTATCTTTCACTCTGAACAAAGGCTCTTATGTCCCCCTACCTCAGTTGCAGTTCACCACCTTTAACTATATTTGTGTGTTCAGTGGTCCTTGTCTACTTTATCTCCTCACTTGCATGTAATCTTATCTTTACTGTCACTGGACTGTTTTAGCCTACTGATCTGCCAGAAATCAGTGTCATAAGAAAATTTCAAAATAAGAAAACATGAGGGTGAGGAAAGCCAACCAGATACCATTGTTCCCAGAGAATATTGGTTACGGCCTACCACGGATTGTCTCTTATTGGCAATTTTTCCACCACTATGTTATTGAACTCCCTATGGTACTCAGTTTACAGGTGTCTTTTCCATCTTCTGTCTTGATACCTTCAGCCCTAAAGTTCTCAAACTAACTTCTCCAGCTCATATGGAAAAAAAATTAGCAAAATCCTTATGTAAAGTAATCACAGCTGCCTGATAGGTGAGTATATTATCATTCCCACAAAATGTTTATTGATGCCCACTGTATGCCAACACTTTGATAGGCCTTTGGATACGTTGCAGGGAAAAGCAAATATGGTCCATGTTCTCAAGAAGTGTTAACCAACTACACAAATGAAATTATAATTATAAAGTGAGGTTAGTGTTCTGGAAAAAGATACATGATGTTTTGGGAGTATTTCCTAATGGATTTGGCCTACAGAGCAGGCCTATCTCAGGAGTCATGAAAACACCAATCAATGGACAATTCAGATAAGAAGACAGACAGAAGAGGTGGGTGGAGGGACACAGACTTCTGGACAGAGTACGATGTCACTCAGGGAAGGCACCTGAGCTGTGTGGGAAGCTGAAAGAAGTCCAGCATGAATGAGAGGACAATGACATAAGGTCATATGTTGAGGCAGGAGAGAAGCAGAGAGGCCGTATTATCCATAAGTTTAGAGGACTTCCAAGGTTTAGATTTAAATTATGAAAAGATTTATTCTCACCATAGCATAGAGAATGAATTAGGAACAAATGCCAGCCCAAGTGGAGATGAAAGAAGAAATAGATTTATTAGAGGGCAGTAACAATAAGAATCAACGATGGACTAGATATCAGCAATAAATATGAATAAAGAAAAACAGCCAGGAATATTACCTATAGATTTGAGATTGTGCCTCTGAAAAGAGGGGAGTCTAATAAACTGAAATGGAAACTGTAGAGGACAAGTAGAATTTGGAGGCTCAAGTCACGAGTTCAGTATGGTCATGTTGAGTTGGAGTTGCCCTTGATCCAGCCAAGTGCAGTTTTTGGAAAGAGTGGCTGTCTGAAGTTCAGATGAAATATCTGAAGTATAATTATTTAAGCAACACTTAGTTGTAGCATTACGGGCAAGGAGATTGTCTAGGAGTGCAAGAGTCCAAAGAGCAGAGCATCTATACACAGCTGTAAGTATCAGCATTTCATGGACAACTTTGATGGGAAGATTCTCATGAAGGACAAGAGGAGGAGTCAGGACTGCACACATCACTGGGGTAGTCAATGAGAGTTTTTTTTTCCTCAAGTAGGAAGTGTCGACTGCCCCAGACAGCTTTGATATTTATTTATTTATTTATTTATTTATTTTTGAAACAAAGTCTTGCTTTTTAGTTCAGGCTGGACTTGAATTCTCTATGGAGCCCAGGCTGGCCTCGAACTCAAGGGGATCCTCCTTCCTTAGCCTCCTAAGTGCTGGGACTACAGGTGCACACCATCACCTGTGGTCCCAGATTGACTTTTTTTTTTAATTTTAAAGAGAAAATAAAAACGCAGAAACAAATGAACAAAACAAACAAACAAACAAACAAAAATTGCAACAAAAAACCCAAAACAAGAATACAGGCTTTCAAAACAAGATAATAGAAATTTAACAATGTTATAATGCATATTGTTATCTTCAAAAAAGTTGCTTATATTACTAGATATAGACATGCAAAACTGATCAAATCATATGAGTATTAACTGTTTTTTTCATGAACTAATAGAATTAATAGTACAATCATCTTTGCTATCATATATATATATATATATATATATATATATATATATACAAATTTATTTCTTTTTCCTTTTCCCTTCCTTCTTTTCTCCTTTCTGCTATCCTAGTTTTTTCCCTTTGAGCAGTTTTTTACCCTTTCATGATATCTATTGTAGATTTTTGGTTCTTATTTACTCTTTCAGATTCTTACACTAGAGAAGCAATATGGTATTTACACATGCGAATCTGATTCATTTCACTTATGAGTATGGTGTCAAGTGGTATCCATTTATCTATAAAAGCCTCAAGGCGATCCTTCTTTACTGCTGAGTAGTACTCCATTGTATAAAAATACCACATCTTTTTTATCCATTTCTCAGTTGGTAGACATTTGGGTTGTTTACAAGATTTCTCTATTAAAAATTGTGCTCCTATAAACATGTGTGTACATAATCACTGTGGTATGATGTTTTTCACTTTTCTGGGAAAATGCTTAAGGGGGATAGCTGTGTCAAATGGGACCTATAACCTTAGCTTTTTGAGTAACATCCACACTGATCTTCACAGTAGTTGCACCAGGCTGTGCTCCCACCAACAATGCAGAAGTGTTCCTTTTTCCTCACAACCCCACTAGCATTTGTTATTGGTTGATTTCCTGATCTTGACCATTCTTTCTGGAATGAGATGGACTCTCAGCATTGTTTAATTTGCATTTCTCTAATGACCAATGATGCTAAACATGTTTTCATATATTTATTTGTCATTTGTATTTTTTCATCTGAGAATTGGGTAATCATCTCAGATGCCCATTTTTGGATTGGGTCTTTGAATATGGGGGGGCCTGATTTTTTTTCAATTCTTTATACATTCTAGATAGAAATCTTTTGTCTCAGGAATGGTTGGCAAAATTTTTTCCCAATCTGTGGGATTTTTTCCCACTCTGTTGATGATTTTTTTTGATGTGCAAAAACTCTTTAATAAGATGAGATCCAAGTTGCTGATTCTTTGAAGTACTTCCCACGCAGTTTGGTTTTTAGTTCATGAATTCTCTGTCTACCCCTATCTCTTTGAAATTTCTACCTACTTTGTCTTCTAGTAGATTTAGGATTTCTGTTTTAATATTTAGATCTTTGATCCATTTTGACTTTAGTTTAGTGCATGGTGATAGGCATTGGTCTAGTTTAAGTCTTCCACATGTGGAAAGCCAGTTTTTCCAGCACCATTTATTAATGAGGCTCTATTTCTTCCAGTGAACATATTTAGCCCCTTTGTCAAAGATAAAGTGGCTGAGTGTCTTCATAGTTGTGTCTGCATCTTCTAATCTGTTCCACTGATACTCAGGTCTGTTTTTTGCCAGTACCATACTGATTTTATCACAGTAGCTTTGTAGTATAATTTCAAGTCAGGAATTGTGATGGCTCCTGCCTTGGCTTGGTTGTCCAGGATTGCATTTGCTATTCTACGTCACTTCTGGATCCAGGTGAATTTTAGGAATGATTTCTCTAGATATGCGAAGTATGCTAATGGTATTTTGATTTTGATTTTATGAAATCTGTGTTATAGTTTTGGGAATATGACCATTTTCACAATGTTGGTTCTTCCTATCCATGAGCAGTGAAAATCTTTCCATTTTCTGAGACCTTTGATCTCCTTTTTCAGAGAACTATAATTTTCAATATATAGATCATTTACTTCTTTTGTTAAATTGATTCCTAAGTATTTCATATTTTGGATGCTACTGTGAGAGATGTTGGTTACATAATTTCTCTCAGTGAGTTTGTTGTTTGTATACAGGAATGCTATTGAATTTTGAGTGTTGATTTTGTACCCAGCTACACTGCTGAATTTGCTTATTACATCTAGTAGACTTTTGGTGGAGTTTTTGAGATGTTCTATGTAGAGTATCACGTCATCTGTAAATAATGATAATTTAGCTTCTTCCTTTCCTATCCTTATTCCTTTTACATCTTTTTCTTGTCTAGTTGCTCTGGCTAATGTTTCCATAACTGTATTGAATAGGAGCAGTGATGGTCAACATCCTAGCCTTGTTCCTGATTTTAGGTTGAAAGCTTTCAGTTTTTGTCCATTTAGTGTGATGTTGGCTGTTGGTTTACTATAGCTGGTTTTCAACAGATTGAGATACAGACCATTTATTCTCATTTTCTGTAGGGTTTTTATCATGAATGAGTGTTGTATTTTAACAAAGGCTTTTTCTGCATCTATTGAGATGACCATGTGATTGTTATCTTTGGCTCTGTTAATAAGGTATATTACACTCATTGTTTTGCATATGTTGAACCATCCCTGCATTCCTGAGATGAATCTAACTTTGTTGTGGCGTATAATCTGGATGATTTGCTGCACCCTGTTTACTAGTGTTTTATTGAAGATTTTTGCATCTATGTTCATTAGAGAGATTGGCCTGTATTTCTTTTTTTTGGTTGGCTCTTTTTCTGGTTTTTAGTATCAGGGTAATACTTGCCTCTAGAAATGAGTTAGGGAGAATTTCATCCTTTTCAATTTCATTAACAAGTTTGAGAATTTTCAGGGTTAAATCTCTAAATTTCTTGTAGAATTCAGGTTGAATCCATCAGGACCTGGACTTTTCTTTGTTGGTAAGTTTTTAATTACATTTTCAATTTCATTAACTGATATTGGGTTATTCAGAAGTTTTACATCTTCTTGATTCAGCTTTGGTAGTTCACATGTTTCTAGGGATCTGGCTATTTCTTATGCATTTTCCATCCTATGCAAGTATAGATTTTCAAAGTAGGTATTGATGATCTTAATTTGCACAGGATCTGTGGTAATTTCACCCTTTTCATTCCTCAATGCATGAATTTGAGTTTTTTCTTTCCTTTTTTTTTTGATAAGGTTGGCCAGGGGTTTATCAATTTTATTTATTCCTTCAAAGAACCAACTCTTCAATTCATTAATTCTTTGTATTGTTTTCTCAGTCTCAATTGAGTTAATTTCTGCTCTGACCTTGATAATTTCCTCATGTCTATGGGCTTTGGTCTTGCTCTTGTTCTTCTAGAAGCTCTCAGTGTTGCATTAGATTGTTTATTTGTGCTCATTCTGTTTTCCTGATGTGCAAATTCATTGTTATAAATTTTTTGCTTAGGATTGCTTTCATTGCATCCCACAGGCTTCATTGTGTTGTGTTTGAATTTTCATTTGATTGGAGGTATTGTTTAATTTCTTCTATAATTTCATCTGTGACCCATTGGTTGTTCATGAGGGTGTTATTTAATTTCCATGTGTTTATGGAGTTACTGAGATTTCTTTTGCCATTAGTTTCCAATTTCATTGCACCATAGTCAGATAATAAGCATGGGATAATTTCAATTCTTTTTCACTTAATTAAGCATGTTCTATGAGCTAGTATACGGTCTATTTTAGACAACGACCTATGTGCAGCTGAGAAGAATGTATATTATGATGTTGTTGGGTGGAATACTCTGTAAACATCCACTAAGTCCATTTGTTCATGTATTTGATTTAGTTTTGCTATTTCTTTGCTGATTTTTTGTCTAGTTGATCTATCTCTCTGTAACAATGAGGTATTAAGGTCCCCCATTACAATTGTGTTATTGCTTATTTGATTTTTCATGTTTATTAATATTTGTCTTATATAGTTGAGTGCTCCCATATTTGGTGCATTATTATTTGTTATTGTTATCTCTCCCTCTTGAATTTATCCTCTAATATGTATGTAGTGACCTTCTTTATCTCTCTTGATCATTTTTGGTTTGAAGTTCACAGTATCTACAAACAGGATAACTACCGCTGCTTTTTTCTGAGTTCCTGTTGCATGGTATATTGTTTTCCATCTTTTGACTTTCAGTGTACGAGTTTCTTCTTGAGTTAAATGTGTTTGTTATATACAGCATATACTTGGGTCTTGTTTCTTGATACATTCTGCCAGTCTGTTTCTTTTGACTGGTGAATTGAGGCCACTTATGTGGATAGCTATAATTGATATGCATTGGCTTATCTTTATCATTTTATTTTCCTGTTATTGGCTCCCTGTGTTTCCCTCTGTTTAATTGCTTGCCCTGCCTGGTGGTTTCTTTCTGATGCTGTTCTTGGAATTATGGGCATTTTTATCTTTATCTAGAATATCTTTCAGTACTCTTTGCAGGATTGGATCTGTACTCATGAATTTCTTCAGTGGTTCTTCTTATTTCTCCATTAATTTTAAAAGATAGCTTTGCAGGGTTCATCAATGTAGGTTACAAGTTGTTTTCTTTCACGGCTTGAAATATTTGACTCCAAGCTCTTCTGATTTGAGGGTTTGTGTTAATGGGTTTTCCTTTAACTTGTGTTAAAGGTGATCTGCTTGTGTTCCCTAGCAGCTTTTAATATTCCATTTTTGTGATCTGCTTGTGTTCCCTAGCAGCTTTTAATATTCCATTTTTGTGTTGAATGTCTGGGAACTTGATTATCATATGTCTGGGTGTAGATTTATTTTGGTTATGACCATTTGGGGTCCTGTATTCCTCTTTTATCTCTATGTCAGATTCCGTTCCCATGCTTGGGAAATTTTCTGCTATTACTTCTACAAATAGTTTTTTTTATGTCATTTGTTTTATTACTTGCTTTTTCATCGACACCCATCAGTATTATATTATTTTTCTTCGCATCTTCTTGGAGCTGTTTAATTGTTATTTTGTGGTTCCTTGCTATTTTTAAGAGGTCTTTTCTTTCATGGTCACTAGCCTTGATCATGTCTTCAATGTCTGAAAGTCTATCATGAGTTGGTTAAAGTTTCCAGATTTCAGCGAAATTTTTAATTTTCTGGATATCTGTTTGAATCTACTTAATGCATTCTAATCCTTGCCTAAGTTGTTCATTCAAGGTTTCCATTATTTTTCTGTGCTCCTCTATATTTATTTTTTGTCTATGTCTTCTCTAGCTATGTTGAGCAATTCTTTAATTATGGATGTCATTTCTCTTTTTTTTTTTACCTGAGAGATTATTTCTGCTCTAATTTCCTCTATAGCCTCATGAATTTGTTCCTTTACATGCATTTGCTAACTTTTCAGAGATTTCTAGTGTGTGTCTTTTAATTTCTTCTATTTCAATGTCTCCTATACTTGTTCTGGGAGGGCTGGAGGTCTGAGATTGCATTTTATTATTTCATCATTGTCTCCTGTTGATTTGTATTTTGGTCTTTTCAATCTCACTAGTTTTGTCTACACCTCATGTGCACCATTGTCATGGTCCTACTGTTTGACTGGTTTTCTCTCAGTCACCAGTCTTGGATGGAGGTCAGTGTCACTGGTGCGGTTGCAGGCCTATCACAGTCTCCTGGGTCCCAAATCAGCTTTGAAACAATTACAGATGATGAACCTTCACCCTTCACCTCCCCTTCCAACTATGCACAATGAAAAATGTCAGGGGAGAAATGAGACAAACAAGATGCACCTGACTCTCATTTTCACCCTGCTGGCTGGAAGGTGGTGCATGTGACTTGGCCATCAGCTGTCTGCCCCTCCCTCTTGATTCTTTTTGCTTCTCCTTCCACCCTAGTAGACTGGGAAAGTTTGCTTCAGTGTCCTCCTTGGTGATCTAGTGGTGCCCTACTTCGTTATCAAACCACCGTTCTCCATTCCAACATGAGTGCAGCCAGAGAAGTAGCATGGTGCCCCTCCACTTCTAATACTGCTTCAGATCATACTCTTGCCATTTTAAGAAAGGAAGGATCTGCATACCCAACATTCATAGCAAACTTTCAGCCCCGACCTTGAAACAAGCTTTTAACCTGCTACATAAGCAACATTCCCCAGCTACTTCTCAGGTGTTAGTCTAGGACACCTCTCTCCTTTGCACAGACCCTGCTGTGCTGTAGCACAGGCCCTGTGAAAATAAAGACTTGCTTTGGTGGTCCTGAAAACAAAAAGAAGAGTAAAAGGTCAATATGTAGATGAGAAGATAGGATAAGGATTTTTGTTTATCATTTATATGATTTGGTTGACAGAGTTTAAATGCAGGTGGAACTATCAGGGTTGATAGATGTGGATGTTTTCACTAGACAGAAGATAATTGCTAGTTTGGGGTTCCTGAATCTCAAAACCCTGGTATAGGGGTTACCTGTGAATGGAGTTGGGGGACCCAAGATAGAGAATAGGGAGAAAGTGGACATTTCTAGACACAGGCAGGGTGACAGGTCTGGGAGTTGAAGAGTATTGCAAATGATGACTCTGACATGTTCTGTGAAGTAGAAGGCTGTCCTATTTGGTGAGGGGTTGGGGGTGGAGTTTTGGATTGGACAAAAGTGGAGAAATTTCAAAACAAGCATTGGAAAGGTTTGAGAGGTGTAGTGTGGCAGGTCCATCAGCTGGGCACCCTGAACTTATGGTGATGCCACATTCTGCAGATATAGTGAGGATGGGAATAAGGTGTGATGAAAACATGGCTACTCAAGGGATTTTTTCACCCTAGATGATTTCGAGGAAAAGAGAAAAAAGAATTCATGGTATTGAAAAAACTGCGTCTAAAATGGAAGATTATGGAATAAAGTTGAAAGAAGAAAGCAGTGATAAAAGCAGAAGGGAAATGTAGATGACTGGGACATTGTAGAAGCTCTCACAGTTTGAAATATTACACGGTAGGAATAAGTGAAAAGGATGATGAGGAATCTTGGCAAGAAGGTAGAGCACACCAAACACTGAAAAGTAGAATAATTTCTAATGATGGTAAGTCCAGGGGGGTGTGACTTTGACAGTGTTTGGGTGAGGTGAAGAAAAGAGTTTAATGGGCTGAGAGAATGAGCTACTGGAAAACTCATCCTAATGCAGGCTGAAGAACAATTAAACTCATTATCTCGAACTACCTCTCCAAATTAAAGGCTTGCCCATAAACTCACAAACCAAACAGTGCATGGGCATACTTTCTTAATCAAAAGATGAGCCCCTCCACTACTGTAAAAAATGTGTTTGCATCCTGAGTGGTTTATTCACTGACATCAAATGTATAGCACCTTTCCAGTACCAAGTCTCCAATTCTCATTCATGGACTGTATGGATTGAAAGATTATGTTACTGAACTCCACTATATGTTTAGACCCCAATGCAGCTGAGTAAGGAAGTAATTAAAATTAAATGAGGTTATAAAGGTGGTAATAACCCCAAAAGAGTTAGTATTCTTAAAAGAAATACCAGAGTTCTCTCTCTCTCTTCCTCGCTGTCTCTGTCTATATCTGTGTCTAAGTCTCTCTCTCTTGCCTCTCCCTTTTTCTCTTCTTCTCTCTCTCCTCCTCAATCCCTTCTTCACTCCCTTCCCCTTCCCCACACATTACCAAGGAAAAGCTATATAAGGACACAGGAAAAATGTGGTCATCTGTAAGTCAGGAAGAAAGCCCTCACCAGGAATCAATCATCCTGACAACTTGATCTTGGACTTCCAGTCTCCACAACTGTGAGAAAATGAATTTATTTTTCATAAACCCCCAAGTCTATGATATTTTGTTATGGCATCCCAAGCATATTAATGTACTAAATATGCAAAGTTAGTGCAGACCTCACAAGTTAATGGACTCAATTCAAGGCTGCCCTCACTTGAGATATCGGTCACAACTCCCAATCTCCCAGGGCACTTAAAATTTTATCGGACATGGCTACAAATCCAGATGCTTTCCCAGTCCCCCTTTAGTTCTACAATTCACTAGAACAACTCACAGATGGGAATCACTTGCATTTACTGATTTATAGGAGACAATATAGAAAGAGTCAGTGGAAGAGGTTGACTTGCAAGGTGGCGGGTGGGCTGAGATTTCATGCCTTTTTCGAGAGTGTCGTCCTTCCAGCAGCTTCATGTTTTCATCAACTTAGAAGGTCTCTGCACTTCATTTATGTGGTTTTATGGAGGTTGCATCACATATGAGTGACTGAGCAAATCATTGGCCCTTGTTGATGAACTTTTCCCTAGAGATTAAGTAATGTGGCTGAATTTCCAATTCTCCAATCACACTTCATCTTTCTGGTGGCAGTTCCCATCTCAAAGCCATCCAGGTGCCCACTAAAGGTGACTCAATTAACTTACACTCAGGTATGGTTGAAAGAGGTTGTCATGGATAAGAAAGGATGTACCCATCACCCTTACCACTCAAGCAATTCCAATGAGTTTAGAAGCTTTGTGCCCAAAACTGAGGACAAAAACCAAATATGCAGTTCTTGTTATTTACCAATATGCCACACACCACTCAGGGGATGAATTTGGCTGCAGACAGTCTTGGGAATATCAGGCATGCAGTCAAGCCATGTTTGAATGAAAGTCAACATTTCTCCCCAAGTTCATTTTGTAGATCCTTTACCAATTGATTGTATTTTGATTTTATACTATAATTCTCAGAAGACATTCAGAATTCTGTTATTGCTAGGTTCTTCTGACATAATTCAGAGGAACATTTGTACACTTAACAAATATTGTAGAGTGAATAAGTCCTATAAGAACATAGACAAAAAGATTAAATGATCATATTTTTTCTATTACTTTCTAAAATGTTCTGTATTATGATGTGTTGTATTAATGTATAGAGGGGAAGCCCATTAATATTTACTTCGTATTGCTTAGATAACTATGTGTGATACACACACATGTACATACATCTACTGGAACATCACTTCTGGTTTCTGTGCTCAAGGAAAAACTGCCTTTTGGTCTGATTGTCATTTGGCATCAGTGTCTGGGCAACCACAGACAACTAACCAGGCCCCTCAAGGACTCACCTTTAACCTTGAAATTCTTTAAATGAAATGGCAAATCATTACAGTACAAATCTTTCAAATTGATGATGTGTCTTTGGACTTCCTGCCTGATGTCTGCAGAACCTGAGTCAAGTCATAGTTTCCCTTTGCATTAATGTCAAGAATATAATATTTACATGGTTTAATAGATAATATCACACACACACCAACCACAAACCTTCAAGGAATTTTCTCAAGGTGCTTTAAGGTTTAGAAGGGAAGAATGAAACATCCCGTCTAGTTCTGACTTGGGAGCCATGTGACACTGGGCAAACTATTTAACACCTATGAGGCTTGGCTTGCTGATCTGTCACATGAGAAATAACTTACATGGTTATGTGAGAATTTGGTCTTCTAGAAGGTTCTCTTTTCCTTTTCTCTTTTTTGGAGGAGAGTGTTAAATTTATTTATTAAGGAAAATTAAGATTGTCATAGATCATATATTTCAGAATGAAACCTATTATAAGTGATATAACAGTAGCCCTGCATCATTAGTTATTATACAGAGCCTTTAAAATTCTTAGTTTTATTATTAAATCAAACCATATAATTTTATAAATTAGAAAATTAGATGCCTTGAGGCCATCCCAGATGGGAGCACAGATGAGGCCAGCGCACACATGCAAGCGAATCCTCTTTTCAGAATGGCAAATGGCCTTTGAAACAACAATGCAATGAAAACCAGGCATTTTATGGTCATATTTCCATTCCTCCCCTTAGATTTCACTAACTGCTCAAATTTTCTTTTTAATGGATGATGTGTGGCTTCAAATTAAGCTAAGCCATTTCACAGAGCTCAAAGGTTCCACATTTTGATATTTTGATTATAAGCATTTGCTGCCAGGAGTCACTGTGATATAGTGGTAGGCAGTATGCCTTGAAGCCATGCAGACAGATAGCAGTGGCGCCAGTGTGACAATAGCAAGCTTGGGGTCCGCAGCACATCCCTTCTAGTTCTGACTTGGGAGCCGTGTGACACTGGGCAAACTACTTAACCCTTGTGGGGCTTAGCTTACTGATCTGTCACATGAGAAATGATTTACATGGCTATGTAAGAATTTGGTCTTGTTGCAGATTCTGAGTAATGCTTCTGTGTTAGCTTTGCTGTTCTATTTATTTTATTTTTAACTGACACACAATTGTACATACTTATGGAGTAAATGATGTTTTGATATTGGTCTACGTTGCATGATGCTCAAATCTGGGTAATTAGCATATCCATTACCTCAGACATTTATCATTTCTTCATGATAACAAAATTAAAAATCTTCTTTTCTAGCTATTAAAGTTGTTCTCATCATTGCAAAGTAAAGCAGAGGCCACCAGAGATGGGGTCAGGGGGAGGTCAGTGGTCAGTGGGTACAAAGTTACAACCAGGTGGAAAGAAAAAATTCTAATTTTTTGTCGCACAGTTGAGTGACTATAGTTAACAATAATGTTTCTCTATTTTTATGTCACTTACTGGGTTTGTGACCATAGACAGATCATCAAACTGTTAGTTTTGTATGCTCATTGGCACAGTAGAAGAAATAAAACAGCCTCATTGGATTGTCTTATATTATGCAAATACATAGAATTGCATTCAGTGCATGAATGTTCATTTTTATTTCCCCCTTTTTGTCCTGCCAGCAAATTATCTGGTCAATCAATGACCAGTGGGTTGAGTTTGAGAAAATCTTACTGGCCAGGGTGTTTATATTTTCAGTTTAAGTAGTATGCCCTTGACCTGAACACTCTGAAAGTTAGAACTATTAATGAATAGACTTGTGGTATTCTTGATTCTGCAAGTGCTTCTTCCAATGGGTTTCTGATGAGAGGACTTACATTCCTCATAAAAATTCTAACTCTGGGATGATTGGTTAAGTATACCCTTTGAAAAGCTTATGGGTCCAGGTTCTGTAAATAAATGGTCTTAGTACAAGTTCTGGAACTGATCTCACAGAGAGGAGGCTGGAGTTGATGACTCAGCCCAGTCAGGAGTCAGCTGGTTTCTCCTGAAGTGAAAGTTTTATCATGCTTTTCTTGGGTGCAGATGAGGATTTCATCCTTGCACACCACAACATAAATCCTGGTAGGTGAAAGCAGCTGCCTTTGTTCTTTAGCAAACAGTGGATGTAAACGAAGGGCAAGGCCTTGACTGGCATTTAGAAAAGATGACTGTGAAGGAGGCACCGATGAATGCAGAACTGCTATTTTTGGCTCTGACTTGCTCAGAAACAACACAAGAGTCACTGTGACACGAAAAATCACAAGTGATTTGTTTTTCTCTTATTTTTATTCTTCAAATGATTTGTATAATACATATCAATTGTTTATAATTTTCCAAAATAGTTTTGGAAGAGATGTGATGTAATCAAACTTTTTTTTTTTGCATTTGTTGATACAAAGCACTGCATTGGTTTACAGTTTCTAGAAAATGTAACATCTTGGGCTAAGCTCAGCATAACAGGCAAACTGGACTCAGCAGAATTTGATTTTATTTCCAATTCTGGAGTTTACTTATCAGAAGAATTGGGAAAAAGAAAATATCGTATTCATTTCAACAGCAGCAAAAATTACATTATCTGAGCTATATTAACTGAAAGAGAGTATAAAGTTTAATAGGGCAATCCATGCATATAAAACTAATCACAAAACCCAGCATCATGCAGAATCCAGAATCATGTACAGTATAGACTCTTCCTGGCTTTCATCTTGTTTAATTAGGAAACAATCAGAAGATGAAATAAGTCTGGGAATTTAGTAGATCAGTTTGATACTGTTCTCAAAAGATACCAGTGTGATCCAATTGCAAACAGCAAAATGCTTACCTCTTTGGGGCTTTCTGATTTAATTGTATTATACCAAAAGGAAAAATCTTTTGATGCTTCTGCTGCAGTATTTCCAAGTGGGTTGTAATCTGATCTGCTAATATTTATCAGTTATGTACATTGTCATCTAATTTTAATTATCTTGTCTTAACTTTATTACTTTTGAGAGGAAGTGAATCACTGTCATCTGCTCATAGCAAATTAAGTTATGGACTATGTACTATTAAATTCTTGAATAAGTAATTCTGAAGTATAATAGATATTACAAACTCAGGCATGAAGTGCTTTTTGAACTACAAGAACACGCAAGGCTTTTCCTGACTTTACCACTGAATCATAAGAGGAAAGTTGAACCTGCCTGCAGATCCTAGGAAAGAACGGGTGCTCCAGGGGAGGGCATGGAGATGAGGGAGGCAAGGCAGGAGAGAGAAAGAGAGACAAGTCGAGGGG